>JAVDOI010000282.1:0-139447 GCA_032191485.1 Leptoclinus maculatus
CCAAATAGGTTTTGTAGGAAACCTAACTGCTGCCTTGATATGTCCACAAGGCAAAATACCTTTCCATGACAGAGAATTTTGTCCTGAGTCCTGAGTCCTGGATGTGGTCCGGTTTAAATTAGTTTGCTTAAATTTTGGTTAAAGGACCAGTGTGTAGCATTTCGGGGGATCAATGAGCAGAAATGGATATTCATAACCATATTTTCATTAGTGTATAATCACCTGAAACTAAGAATTGTGTCTTTGTTAGCTTAGAATGAGACACTCATATCTGCATAGGGAGCGGATCTTCTTCACAGTCCTTTTGTGTTGCACCGCCATGTTCGGACAAACCAAACACTGGCTCCAGAGAGGGCATTACATTCTTTACATTACCTGAAGGCCACCGTAGTCCTCTGACACACTTGTGAAACTGCCCTAACGTGAGACGCAGAGTGCAAAACCCACCGTCTGACTTCTGTTGCTCCTGAAGTAGTGTTATTATGGAAAGGACAGATTTTCACGAACCTCCAAAGTACTTTGAGCTGCATAATCATTAAATCATTGAAACTACAAATAATGATTTGTGTGAAAGCAAATTGAATATTTTGCAGATATGTGATTCTAAACATTTTGTAACTTGGCAGATATGTTTATTGAAAAACACCCAATATGTTGGTAAAAAAAGATCAGAGAGGTAATATGTTTCTTTTAAAATGTATTTGCTATGACCTGTCAACACAACCCTGTCTCCTTAAAATCACGTATCTTAAAACTTAACTGCGTCCTCAATTAAGTTTCGAGGGAAGCGTATTTTCTTCCAGATTATGGTCACAGTTGTGGCGGTCGTGGTTAACATTGTGAATTGAAACTAAACAAAAATGTAACGATTCTAGTTGGATAGGTTTAGTAAAACATCTTGGTTTGGCTTAACATCAGTATATTTGTTATGTAACCTAAGTTGCGTACGTTACATTAGCCGAAACTTTTAACGTAACGTTAAAATAACTCAATGTGATTTTTGGTTTCACACAGACACAAACAGTGGTCTTCTGGGTGAAAGTCCTGTGTTTGTTTGACCCATCCATACACTCCAACATCCCCGGACTTTGATTGTGTGTGTATTTTTGATACATCAAAAACAAACATACTTTTAATAAAAATGTTTTAAACTACTCCTGCAATTTTGCTTCCAAATCAAGCTCCCAACTCCACCAGAAGTACGTTTTTAGCAATGTATTGTCGAAACAGCAGTTTGGAAAAGACTGAGCTGATAAAAGGTAGAAGTGGATTATTCTTCAGGAGTAGTTTGACATGTTGCCAGGGATGTTTTAATAGAGTCTGCTGTGAATCCAAGCTGACTCCAGCAGGCCTCCATACTTATTAGAGCCACCCTTCAAGTCTTGAGGAGGTGGGTGTTTGATACTCAAATGCTGCAGTTTGTGCATCTTTCAAAGTTTAGATGAACAACCATACGCCTTCCTACAGCCTCATACATGGCTGTGAACAAATGTGAGGTGACAGTTTCCAAATTGTAGTTTGTATTTATGCTTTTGGATCCATTGTTTATTCGCTACACACGCTTTCCTGACAAAAAGCAGACGTTAGAAGTGGCCCATTGAGCAGCAGAGTGATCAGCTGTGACATCTGGTTTTAACACTTTCCCCAGTGGTTGTCTTGGAATTGAGCCTGCATCGGCTTATTAAGCTGCTGAAAGAGAAACAGAGCTGCTGCTCTACCTGCCAGCTATGGAACACACACACACACACACACACACACACACACACACACACACACACACACACACACTAATGTCTGTAGCTGGCGGCTTCTATGCCAGCCACTGTGTGGAACATCTGGAATACACAGTGAGGTATGGCAGAGGGAAACATGCAGCAAAATACATTTCATGATCCTGACATGAATACATCTAAGAATACTCACTTCTCTCACACACACACACACGCTGCCCATTACCGTACATTTCATATAAAGGCATGATAAGTTGAAGGCTTTTCTCAGTTTTCTCAGTTAACCACAAGGCCTATTCACATTATGTCACATCTTTGCTCCGCGCCCATTAATCACACAGAGAGTTATCGTAGCATTAAGCTGGTGGATAATGACTGGATAGTATGTGCCTGAAGGTGATGGAGGCTGTAGCCAGTAGGCACAGGCTGTTGTTGTTGAATTAAGGTGGAATAGGCAGTGGACTGGATGCACGGAGCAACACAGTGGAAATCCCATCAGCTGGGAGATCTGTATGCACATATCAGTTAAAGCACTCTCAGTTAGCCACTCTGCAATAAGCTGAGACCAGACATCAAGCAGATGAACTTGGATGAGGCATTCGTAGAAAACATCTACTCTGTTCTGAGGTGCCCCTGAGAAAAACACTGGCTGTACTATGGAAAAATATCCCCTTCGACAAACCAGAGAAATATCTACGGAAGCCTTAGAGGCAAGTGAGAAAAACAAATTCCTGTTATCCAATCTCTTTGTCTGATGTTATTGTGTGTGTGACTTACAAACAGGTGAAAAGAGTTGTTGGCAGGTGACATGTTTTTGTGTCTTTTGATTTCTCCATCCACCCTAAACACAAAGTACATATATTGTGTCCTGTGAGGTGCTAATCTGTTGTCTGGGAAAACACGAAAGCTTTTAGTCCTGTTTGGAACATGAGGTAGTTAATGAATCCCAACAGATATGGATCGAATAAGCACATTTAGTTACAGAAAAACATGCCATTCATTTTAGAAATTACAATATCATTTTAGACTGAGGACTGATAATTACAGAGACGAGGCGCGCCGTGTTGTGTGTGTGTGTGAGAATGTGTGAGAGAGTGTGAAAGGGAGAGAGTGATAGAGAGAATGAAGGTGGACTGTTGTATGCAATTTTTCTTTAAGTTATTACTAACAATAACTAGAATGTCAACGTTATGAATGGCGCTAAGAACTATTTGGTACAGCCCTAATACTCACTATTTATTACTTTCTCATAAACACTTTGGTCTTCTTACAGCGGGGTTACTACTCTGTGAGGTTATACTGTACTTTCCAGTCTGTCATTCACACACATTCAAACACGGATGGCGCAGAGCATCGGACCGCCGACCTTCTGATTGAGGGACAACCCGCTCAACCTTCGGAGCCACAGTCGCCCCATTGAGCGGAAATACGGACAGCTCCACTCTTCCATTGTAAGCCACATAGGAGTGGTCAAAGGGGGTATATAGTAAAATCCTGTCATTTAAGCACCCTGCAGCCCTGAGTCTACAGTTATCAAGTGCACCACTCGCTTTTCACTCAGTGACGATCCCCTCAAATGAAAGTAGCAGCATCTGTAGGCTAAAGGTGCAGCTGTATCGAGGAGCATGTTTACTAAGTAAAAGTATTTGATTGCTGGGAGACTAAGCAGACATCAGTAAGGACAGTAGCTATGGCTATTGTGTGCTTGCATTATGTTTTTTCCTCAACATGTTGCCTACTTTATTTCAGTTCACTGAACTGTAGAAATCTGCGGTGAAGTTTGCGGTACAATCCCAATGCAGCGTGACAAGCACTACAATACAGCGCTATGACAATAACTTTAAAACTAGTGTAGTTAACTATATTGCATCTTTAATACCCCTTTTCCCACCAACATTAGGGAATATATGTAGGTTTTAAAACATTGAAAAAACGGCAAAAAATACGTTTTACAAAAATACAATTTAATATTAATATTAGACTTATTGAATTGTTGTAACAGTGGAAAGAGAAACAAAGACAGTTTTGGTTTTGATGAGATTCGAGTTTGAATGAAAGTGTTTCAATGATCAGCAAGGTAAAATGACTGTCTGACTGGAGTCTGGTGGCCTTGAGGAGAGCACATTTATTGTTTATTTTGTACGTTCATTATTTATAATAATTGTCCAAAATCCCTGCTGATTATTATGTGTTCACTTCAACACGCATCACATAGCTTCTCCTAGGAAAAGAGGCAGAAATTAGCGTGGGTGTCACGTTTCTGGAGCTGATAAATATCTGTGACCGCTGCAGAGTCATTTGTTCAGGGAATGAATGTCGATTGTAACCTTTCACATTGAAGAAAAAATCCAGATGTTCAGGGTTTTTCTGTCCAGTTGGAAACCATGTCCTTTTATTATGACTGGTCAGACATAATGCTTACTTTTATGATCTATAAGATCAGGTAATCTTGTCACTGCCTCTGACCCTTTAATAACGTCAAGAATGTTAAGAGTGTGTTTCTCATCCAGGGCTGCGAGCCATTCACAGCTGAGTAATCTGCTTGCAACATCCTGACCTAACCTCACCTCAGTTGTGTGTGTGAGAGAGAGAGAGAGAGAGAGAGAGAGAGAGAGAGAGAGAGAGAGAGAGAGAGAGAGAGAGAGAGAGAGAGAGAGAGAGAGAGAGAGAGAGAGAGAGAGAGAGAGAGAGAGAGAGAGAGAGAGAGAGAGAGAGAGAGAGAGAGAATATGGTTGACGAGGTCAAACAAGCCCAGCAAAGCACACAGGATGCTAGAAGAAGAAGAAGAGGTTGTTGCTGGTTCTCAGTCTGGCTGTGTTTACCTCCCTGTACACAGCAGGCCTGGGTACTGATTGACTGGGGGGGGGTGTGTGTGTCCATGTGAAGTTGTTGCTCCTCAAGGAATTTAAATGGTTCTATTCTTGTCAAAATACAAGCGTGCGCACACACACAGCGTCTCTGGTTCGCTAACAAAGAATAGAAGCTTTCATGTGAAACTTTATGGCTCTGACATGATCCCTAAAAATAGGGGTGTTTTTAAAACTTGTGACATTTTGTGTAGGTCCACTCATCTCTGCTTCGCCGCTTCATTCCAGGGACAAAGGGGGCATAAATTGCCTGCCAGGAAGCCCACAAAGAGATCTGCCATGAGCAGAAATACAGCACACTGAAACGCCTCTCCTCATTTAAATCATGCCCTGCAAATACATTTTACAAAAAGTCCATCTCATACAGCCATTTGCTGTTTCCTTTTTTTTTTCTCTTCCAATGTAAGTGTAAGACTTCTACTAGAAAGCTTCACTACTTAGAAAGAAGCCAATAGGGAATTAAGGAAATAAAACAATAAGGATCTCAGGCAGTAATGCAATTAGGTAAAACAAGCAAAATTGCCAGTGACAGAAGTGTTATTTTTGTCAGCCAAAGTGTCAATACTTAAAGGGATGGTTTGGACTTTTTGAAGAGGGGTTGTATGCGGTGCGTGTCCACAGTGAGTGTATTACCTACAGTACAGCAGTCTGCATGCTCCCAGTTTGGAGAAACAAACAGGAGTACCACCATGGGAGCAAAGTAATGTACTGCAATGGACGGGGGCAGCAGCAAAATGTATTAAACCACCTAAAAAATCTAAATCAGTTTATGTGTAGCTACATTTAGAGTGTTTTCACTGTTTTAACTTCAGACCCTTCTGACAGGGAACTGAAGCTGTTGTTCATGCTCTCTTCAAAAGCACCAGACTCCATTGACAAAAACGTTACTTTGACCTCACAGTACACAGAAGATGCTGGTCGCTGACCACTGCCTTGATCAGTTAGTTTGTGTAGTTTTGTGACTTTGTTGTTTTACAGATTTACTTCAGATAAAGCAATAAGGATGACGTATTCACCAAAGTTTCAACATCTATAATAAATAAGGAAGTTAGGCATTATTGTATGATCCATAGTATCAATGTAGAAATAAAAGAGGCACAAAAGTGACATTCTCTCATACCAGACATAGAAACATCAATATCTCAAAATAAGACAATCAGACGGAAGGAGATAGGATCTCAGGTGATAAGGTAATCAGAGGATGATTTTATTGTGTCAATATCTATAGATACTAACAAAGCTGTAATGCTTTCAGACAATTAACTAGTACTTTAGCTTTATCTTATTTTACAGCTAGATTACTGGGATGTTACCGATGGGATTGGAAAGGCATTCGATTGATATGTCGTTTTGTGGAAAAGAACTACGAAAATCACATTCATATTTGCAATAATGTGAATACCTGAAAATCCAGACCAAGAACATAACCGTTTCTCAACATTATGCAGTGAGATTCACTCTTTATCACTATCATATCTTTTGTTGGCCTTTAACAAACAGCATGTCCCTCAGCCCAACATAAGAGGCGAGGTCATGGGCGAGTCCAGTGGCCATGTCTGTAATAACAGCAGGAGACAGGGGAGCCAACGCTGTTTTTTTTAGTTAAAAAAATGACTGTACAGATTTTATTGATGCAGACTAAACCGAGTAACGGTGATATAAGTACTTTGTTCGTAACACTGGTAGCAACACGGGTACTTTCACAAGTCTCTTACACAACGCTTCAAGTAACACCAGCATCGTATATCAAGTTTAAACCCTCCTCGGTGTCAGTTCTCCTCTTTTCTCCTCCTTTTCTCTCCTCGGTTCCCTCTTCACCCCGGGTCAAGGCACCAGTCACTGAGCCTCCCAGCCAGTTGAAAACTGATTGAATTAAACACGGCAATGAATGCAAAACGCTCCTCTCTTCCCTCTCCATCTCTTTCTGTCCGGGCATGGACGAGGGCACCTCTGTCGTAACCACAGTAACCCCCCACCCCCCACCCCCCAGTCCCTGGGGAAACCTGGCTATCAGGTTGTGATGTGATTTGATGCTTTACACGTGCACACACACACACACACACACACACACACACACACACACACACACACACACACACACACACACACACACACACACACACACACACATAATCTTTTACTTTACCCACACATACTTTTATTACAGGGGGGTGGGAGGAGAGGGGGTCAAATGGATTGGCATGGTGTGACAAAAAGGCCCCATGCATAGATTTTACGCCGCATTACCCCCCTCTGGGAAAAGGCACTTGGGCCTTTATGCTCTCCAGGGCTCTGAGTACAAGCGCTTTGTCTCAATACAACACGCTGTTCTCAAATTGCTGTTCAAACTGCTTCATTCAACAAGTCACACAAAAGCACATGATTAGAATCTGAATAATATGTAAAAAGCTGTTTGAATAAGAGAGTGAAAGGGCTGAAGAAAAGGAGAAGAGGCCTGTGTATTCAGGGCAGTTTCCGTTTGGTCAGAAGATCACAGGACATATTGCACAAACCTGCAACTTTTTGAAATAGCCAAACTTCTATCAATCCCGACGCAGTTTTTTTATTCACTAATATAACTTAAAGCTCATTCTTAAGAGGTGATGATGAGGAAAGTGCAAGTGCTGCTCATTCACATTCCGCCTCCTCCAGGTCACATGCTCGCTTTGTTAACCTTTAGGCCAATATCAAACATTGCGATATATTGAGATTTATTACCTAGTTTCATTTGCAAATCATGCAGTTAGTCAGCATTGATTTTATCTAATAAAATAAGGTTTTTTACTCTGTTCATCTCACTTCAGTTAATTACTAATAGGCCTATAGCTAATGAACTAAACTATTTATTATCATCATCAACTATTTACTTTTACTTTTTTAAAGTCATCTATACTGGGGATTTACAAAAAAAAATTCAAATGATTAGGAAAAAAAGATTGTAATTTTATTGAACAAAAGTCTGTTTTCTAAGCTGCTTAGAGCTAGTTTTAGGAAGTTAAACATATCATAATTCATCTCTAATATCTATTTATGTTGCTGTGGAAACATCTTCAAACAACTGTAGTTATACAAGTTTATCACCAAAAACTTCATTTTACAAGATTACATTTGAACACATCATGATAACATTGCTTTAGTCCAATACAAATTTTGAATGGATGTCGCTTGAATGCACCACAATGTCGCTCTGCTCCGTCAACATTACTAACGTTACTAACTCTCCTGTCGATTTAACACAAGTCTGTTGTCCACATGTATCATTATCAGACCAGCAACTAGAAAGCATCAATGCTGATCTTCAGATCGCATATTTGAACTTAATTTAGGCTGATGACGATCGGCAGTAAAACTTTTTTTCACACAATGATGGTTAAACTGTGTAATTAATCTGCTGTTTACATGACTCCCTGGTCATCTTATATCCAAAATGCTCCTACACTAGCGATTTAAGGCTCTTTTTGACCATAATATGGCTGGAGTGGTGGTTCCTTCTGAAATGTGTACAGCAACGCTTCAGGTGAGTGTTATGATGCTCTCAAACACAAAAAACAAACTCACGTGAGAGGAAATGTCACACAAACGTGTCTCAATGCAGGAAACTTCTTCAGGTCTTATGGTTATGAAACCAGGATTTATATAACTGAAGCTACGGCCAAATTGGTTATTCCCAACATCCATAATTGCAATATCAATATTTTATATAATAAAAGATTGATACTTGATGTTTTCGAATGGATACAATATTGCCATGCAAAATATCGCGATACTATGCTGGATGGATGCTTCCCCCACCCTGCCTGGTTCTTGGGTACATATCATTACTTGTTATTTTCCACCATAATAGCTTTCTTGCTTTCTTATCTGAAAACTTCAAATGTCTTCTTCAAAGGTTTTTCCTCAAGGGCACAGTTGACTGAAAGTTAACTCATTCAGCACTGTTTTTGTGAGCGAATGCTTTGAAAAATTCACAATTAGAGCTTCTTTAATATCACAGCACTCTCCTCAGAGGGAAGCGTGTAATCTCAAACAACATATTTAAAGCAGAGAACACAAATAATTTGGCCTCCATCTTTTCTTGTGAAGATGTTAGAAACACGATGACGCGAGCTAAAGGAAATGGTTTGCCCCAAATGCAGAATGCAGGTCTGAAACAGCTCCGACTGCTGGGACATGATTCCTTTCGTATAGGACACATGCTGATGCAAGTTGGATCCTATTAATTATGTTTCTCCTTACCACTGCCGTCTAATAGCCCCAACTTTGTGTTTGGCCCAGAAATCACTGATATGAATAGCATTACACTGGAATACATGTTTACAATGCAGGACAGCTTCAGTTGAATTTTAAGCAGCACTGCGGCAAACTTTGCCAAAGTACGATTGTATATAGTCTCTGCATGAAGTTACACTGCTCCTCTGTTGACTCCTCCGAGTTTGGAGTCTTTCGGCAGTGCGCAGAAAAATGTACTCAAAGCTGCTACAGAGAGGCTAGCATGAGTCACACTCATCATATTGGAAACATCCCTCTCAGCTTGTTACTTTCTTGTTTTACAGTGTCTCATGCGGAGCATTGAGGACTAATTGAGTCCCCACTGAATCCCCAAGTGACAAAGTGACTTTGATGCTCTCTCATACACGCCACAAATACATACAAATACATGTATCTAATCCTTATGCAAGGAGAGCAGAGGCTGATTGTGGAGAGCATAGGGACCCCATAGGGAGTCCATGGTGATAAGAATAACCCTTAACATGACTAAATGTCACACTGAGTGCTGTGTGTTTGTGTGCATGTGTGTGCAACTCAATGTTGTGGGGACACAAATCTGTTTCCTCAGTCACATTGTGGGGCCTTCCTCTTGGGGACAAAATGCATGTCCCCATGATGTAAATCCTTACATTTTAGGGTGAGGACTTGGGTTAGGGTTAGGGTAGGTAAAGGGTTACGTTTAAGATAGTAGTGGTTAGTGTATTACTCATGTTGTGTGTCAAAGAACTACAACATCATAATAACATTTGCTTGATGCTTTTACGGTGGATGAACGAGCCAGGGTACACCGCTGCTTGTCCTTCAGGAACACTCAAAGGTGCCTTTGGCTGCTTTTAATAAACTCTCCTCCAACACTCTCCATTCAGCTACACCACCAGTACACACACACTTGTTTACTTTACTTTTTAAGTAGTACAAAATAGCACTTACAAAATGATACAAATCCAGGTAATGAAGAAACCTGTGGACTTTTGGAAACATGAAGACAAACCATCCACTTAAAAAGAGAGAAACTATATTTTTGGGGTTTCATGATGGCCCCTACTTTTGCATTAACTGGGCCGAAAACCACACGTACCTAGACAACCTTATTTTGATACAGCCAATCAAATCTTGCATTAAGCAACAACGTCAGCATTCTATCATAGAACACTGAGCCAGACAAACTGCGATCAAACAGCCTTACCAGGCAGCACTGATCAAATATGAATCAAGATTCTGTTACCTTATTGTCTAATGCATCGCTTCAAATGTTTTCAGAAACACATTTTAGTGTACTGTTTAACGAGAAAGTGGTGACCCAGCCTCCATGTTGAAAACAGTCCAGCCAAAACGAAGCACTGCCCTCTATCAGAAGCTAACTTTCTCATTGTACAGCTAAACAGTACACTTAAATATGTGTACTTAACATTTGAGGTGTTTTAGCCACACTCAAATTTTTACTCACTGGCAATCTCTGCCTGAGGAAATACAGGCTCTTATGGTCTGCGTGCAATAAAATAATTGAATTGTTGCAGGCAATTGGACATTATTGGCGTTAAGAATTGAAAGGGAATATGCCAATTTTCTCGCTGATGGTCTCGTTTGCTTATTTAGGTCATATAGAGGCATCAGGTTTAAATCTAGACTGGTTTCACAACCAGTTCAAACTGCTGGTAGTAACTTTGGTGGAGAAGATGACGATTTGAGTCTAGAGACGCTTATTGATTTGGAGATGATTGAATGAATGACCCCTTATAAACAAACACACACATTCAAACCTGCTTATATCCTCACACACAAGTAGAGGAACTCATGTACAGAAGAACATACAAGCAAGTTCTCTGTACTTACTTACACGCTCACATAAAGAAAATATACAGTGATCACTGTGTGTGCTCATACATAAAGTAATACTCTGCACAAAAACATTAAGAGTTTATATTGGTCCACACTACATAGAGTTAGAACTGCACTTTAGTGTGCTTTTAAAGTGATAAATAAATAGTAGTTAATAATTCACACCAGCCAGTGTTGAGTTTACACAACACTGTGTTTAGTGTCAAAAGTTAACACCACCAGGGTTTTAAAACACTAAGTAGAGTAACTTCCAGGGACATAGGGAGTCCATTTATAATCTCCAATTACACTCTCACGCACAGTACACATACACACATACACCAATACAAAAAAAGTTTGTAGTTCATGTGAAATTGTACTTGGAACAACAGGCACACCAAATATAACACAGCATTGTCTTTACAATAGCATGGTGTCCTAACAGTGGAAAACCAGTCCTCACACGATAATGCTATGTGGCACTACGTATGTTTTTTCATCCATCGCATTAGAAAACTGTCGGTCATAGGGCCTGTGATATATCAACCCATATATAGTGTTAACTGTGCAAGTCAAAATGAAAGCTCGATCTTCATTTATAATGGTATTGTTAATCTTCCCGAAAACTGGAATTTCCACATCTGTTCTAATAAAAACAAATTTACCAATTTGATACTCGTTTTCATCGTTCTTTGTTTACTTAGTAGTTGACACATCAGAGTATTCACATTAAACATTTAATTTAAAGTCTCACCACCTTCCACGCTATTTATTACTTCCCTCCTTACTGGACCGGACTCACACCTCTGAAAATGAAAAATCTCACATTGATAAGCCAGCTGTCTCTGGTGGTGTTTTACCAATGTGACCAATTTCATGAATACACTTTTGACAATCTTCAGCAAGCGGCCCAAGCTTCAGTGTACATCTATATATGCATGTATTTGGGGGAGAGACGTAGCGTGTAATGTTACACTGCGCTACAAACTAAGCATGTTTGATCAGTCCAGTGGTAGCCAACACGTTTAGTAGTTTACAGCCATATACTCCGCTAGTGTTTCGGTTTAACAAGTGACTGTGTTAACTGCTGACTCTCAGCCAAATGTGAAACAGAACATGTTGGTGTCCATCAATCATTTATAAGTACATACCTATCTGTGGTCATGGTCAACGGCAGCTACTACGAGCAACTACAGACACATTTGGCTAATAGTCACCAGTTAACACGGTCATTTGTTAAACTGGAACCCCTGTTTCTCTGAAACGGTCGTGATCCTGTCGGAATTCAAGAGAACTTGAGTACGCTGCTGGAATGTCGATTCGAAAACGCCACTTCCGTTGCCAACATGCTCATATTTTTAATGACAACTGCTGTAAATGGGTCTATAACTGTTATGTCTTTCAAGCACATCCCCAAAACTAAGGGGAGCCATGACTGGATAGCATTCAATCTGAGATCTTTGCCACCCTCATCCATTTTCTTCTCTCAATGTATCCACAGCTGACACTTAGAATCCTCTATGACAATGTTTTTTCTTATTGACAAAGTACTGAAAGACAAGTTTTAATTCGTACTGCACTACACCTCAAATCGTGCATTATGCCAACTGCATAGTTATCAGAGTTGTTGGAAAAAATAGTGCACTGGGCAAGCATGTGTTCTTGACACCAAATGTTGACACAAACACAATGCTCTGTGTGGATTTCTCTTGTGCATACTATAAATCAAGCTGGGGTTTTCAGTGAAGACATATTCAACTTCTGCTTTGTGGTTCAAAATCTACAATATGTTGCACTGAAGGACTCAACCTGTGTCGTCACCTGTTCCTTGAAGAACAGACCCTATGGTGATTCAAAGGAAGTTACCTCCTTAACATCATCAATGAAAGGCTTTTGTAATTCATCAAATCCATATTTCTTCAGGTGTTGTGAGTAAAAAAGTGCCAACGGAGAGTCCCCATGTGTGTCTCTCACCTGCATCAGCCTAGCAGGGTAGGTGAGCTCAGTGTCACCCAGTGGGTGAACGCTGTGTGTTTTGTGAGCAGCAGGAAGTGAAAGCAAGTGATTCTGGCTTTGATTTCTTTCATGACATGATGCAGTGAGGAGGCCGTTCTGTCCTCTCTGTAGATGTGGCCCCTGAAAACATGCAGGACTGTCTGTCCTCTGGGTTGTAGCTGTAATACTGCTGGAACTGCTTTAAAGATTTCACAAGATCCATTTAGCTGTCATTTCCCAGCTGCATCGGACAGGATGGGCAAGAACTCCATTGTTGTCATTGTGGAGCACACCGAGGCTGGAACAGAACGGGACTGTAAGCAGCTTTGATCAACAGATACAGTATGAACAACACATTATTTTTATAAAAGACCGATTAAGAACTACAACAGCGGTGAAAATTGTTTCCTAAACAGAAGACACATTGACTATAGTATTTAGATAGAAAAGATCAATGACAATGAATGACCACACAGAAGCCTGTGGAAAGTGTCGATAGCATGAATCGCTAACCTTGGAAACTACCCAGCTTTGTGAAGTACTATTTGAGCTTAGTGTAACATTGCACAGATATTTGCTAATATTTAAGGGTGGGAGAGATAGTCGCTACTTCAGTTCCATGGATTCATCAGTACGCAGCACAGAGAGAGACGGTTCTGATTTACATTGCATAGCGTCTGGCGGCATCACAAGCATTGGGTTGCATCAGAGACACTTCTTCGTTCCCAGCTGAGATGGATGAAATAATAATAATAATAACAACTTTATTTGTATAGCACCTTTAAAAACAGAGTTCATTTTTCTATTGTTCGCTTGCAACAAAAGTGACAAGGAGTCACCTTCATGCAAAACAAAGTCAATGAAGAGCGATTAGTTCACATTAATCAAATAAACAAATTTAAAGACCTTTTTGAATTTCTGAACAAATAAGAGATGTGGCATATAGAGGGCCTTGAATCAGGCTACGGAAATCACAACAGCTGTGCCAAAGACAGCCAAATATCTAAACATAGTCCAATGTTACAGTCTCAGACAGTTAGGCCAGTGAAGTTAGTTACTGCAGTCACTGTGTTTGGGTGTAGTCAGCTGATAGCAGACCTGTGCTGCATGCTGACCTGACTTTGTTTGCAAATAGAGCATTTTACATGCTGCAGTTTATGTCGCTGTTGAACCGGATTGCAGTATATTGAAACTTGTAAGCAATACTCTGTCCGCTCCATTTAATAATTAGATATGTAGAGATAAAAGGAGAGGATGCGAGACACAGCCCCCCCCCATTTATTTGATGTAATATCATAACTCCTGTACTGATCAATAGCTTTTGTTGGCTGATTATGATGCACGTTATTAGGATTCAGCTTCATGCTTATTTTGGAGGCTATAGATCCTTTTACAGATTGTAAAGAACGATGTCTGTAACTGTGCGCACACAGTTTGGCAACAGAAGTACGGCATTAACCACTAAAGGTCGCGAATGCAACCTCAACTAATTGGCTTTCCACATCCGTGTGCTATTAGTGAGTGGGTAGAATACATAAGCAAGTGGCCCAATATCAAGTGGTCAGATATGTACATGCATTTGGTGGAGAAACCTAGCGTGTAATGTTACATAAGTGAGAAATTACGAACATACTCAGTATCTGTGTTCATGTACAGAACTTCAGATACCATGACATATAATCTGAGTTTTGAGTTAGAGTTTTTAAATGGGCTCTACAAACACAAGCATGTTTGATCAGTCCAGTGGTAGCCAACACGTTTAGTAGTTTGCAGCCATAGATGCTGTGACCGTGTAAGTATCTGTGATCATTATCTACGCCATCCAATTACTACGAGCAACCACGGACGCCTTTTTGCTTAAAGTCGCCAGTTTACACGGTCACTCATTACACTGAAACACCTGTTGCTCTGAAAGGGTCGTGATCCTGTTGGAATTTTGTAGAACTGGGGTAAGCAAAAAACCATGACTTATATTAAATTAATGTACCTCCCTCTGCCTGTTTCATATCAATACAACACATTTAAAGCATTATATCAAGGCCTGAATTAAAATCTAAAGAACATGATAGTTATTGAATTCGGTGTACAAAAAGCATTGTGGAACAGAGGAGCAGCGTGGAATGGATCAAGGACACTTCATCAGTGACACAGAACTGGGTTACAGTAGTCTTTTAATGCGGGAGCTCTACCTGGATCTATTTCAATATCCCCACTTCTGTCCCTGTAACACATCCACCTGATCTGGCCGCTCCGCTACCTTTTCCAGAAACCATGGTTACGTGCTGTTGTGTTTACCACTGGACACTCTGAATCCCTGCACTGGCTCCGACATTTATTACGACCTACTGAGTGTTTTTGCAGAAGCAGTTTGGTTGGCTCAGCTAGCAGAGCCTCCCGCCAACCACACACACACACACACACACCCATCTGTTAAGACAGTTAATTTGGTGTCTGCTTTACTGTGTGTCACATGGTGATGATACATTTTGGCATCTTTAAAAAAAAAAAAATGCATACAGTGGGGGACAGGGAGCAGTATTACATCATGCCCGTAGGTTTTACTATTTTAATTCTGCTGACTTTTCTCAAGATACTCAGTGCTGCTTGTGTTTTAACATTTCTAATAGTTCTATATTGTGCACTTTTTTAGTGATGCGCTTGAACACTGAGCTAGTAGCCCCTAGTAGCAGATTTGGGGATTTTGGGGCCCACGGTATTCCCTATGGTATTAAGGTTATTGATCTCCATGAATTGCAATCATTTACTCTTTTTCACCCTTGCCTCCCTGACATGAACTGCTCACTGGACCAGTGGTGGAGGTACATTCATTGCACTGATGTAAAATTTTTAGGTAATTACACTTTTAACTTATAGTTCTACTCACTTCGTTGCAGTGGAAAGCTGGATTGAAGAACCCGAAAACGTTTCATCACTTACTATTTATATAAAGATATTTGAGGTAGCTAGTTACCCGGAGAAAGCTTGAATGATGAAGAAAACTGCTTTGAATGTTGTCAGCCAAACTAATGGCCGTTACCTCTGCCTATCAGCCACATACAGTAGATGTGTAGTTATCTGCATAGATATGGGTTTAGAAGGGTCCTGCTAGAGGTTCAGAAGGCCAGGGTTGATCACTGATACGAATACAAGCAGACAACGCCGACATCTAGTGGCTTCTAGTTATTTAGGCGGGTATAGTATAAAGATAGTATAAAGATCAACAAAGTCTGCATGGGGTGGTGGTCGGGCCTTTCACTTGGGAGACCCCTGTTTGTGTCCCGCGTAGGTGCAGTTTGCCCGTCTGAAGCATTAGAATGGTAGCAGTGAAAAAGGATAACCTAAAGGCCTGTAGCATTTGTTTCTTCTGCTATTCGGTGCTTTTTCCATATAACTACTACCTGAAAGTCTGAAGACAGAATGTACAGTTTAATGTGTTATCAAATGTGCTATTTATTTTCTTGTGGTTTTGTATGTGCGACTGGAAGATGTCTTATGTTTGATGATGATGTTGATATATGTCTTGACATTCCATATTGGATTGGTCAGTTGTTTGGCATGGCATGGAAATTAATTCTATGTATCATAATGTTGATGAGTGTCCCTAGCCATTTGGGTGCCCTCAGAGGCAGTAGACTACCTTTTCTGAATGGTAGTCAAAAATAAAGAAATAAAGAAAATATATAAAGGATTTGTGGTAGAAAGTCACAAGGGTAATTCAAGAGAAGGTTGGCTTGATGGATGGTAGCTTTTGACTGCACATAATCCCACATTACAGTGGTTTACAGCAGCCTTATACAGCCTCCTAACAATACATACCGGGCGGTAATCATTCACAAGCTGCTCCATCTATCTATGTCAGTGGTGGGCCGTCAGGGCCTGCAAAGCCTTCTCTGCTGGCCTAAACAGAATCACAAAGTTATAATAATTTTTCTTAAATACACTACATGTATTATAATTTATAAAAATATTTATTAATTTATTATTTATTTTCTCATTGCACAGCTACTGTCTTCCTCAGTTGCTCTGCTTCCAGTGCAGCTTGTTTTAAGTAGAGCTTTTATCCAATCAGATTTCACCTCTGTGTCTCTAGGTAAGAAGAGAGGCCCGAGGCCTGCAGACTCACAAGTGAATACCTTTGCAGTTTAAGTGAATGGGGACGATATTGTTGATTGTCATAGTCTTCAACCAATCAGATCTTTAGTTTGACATGTTGGGCGTATTCTTTGACGTGCCAGAGCCTGCTAGCTGGCTTGCAAGTACGTCAGCATTACGTGCAGCTCAGTTTTCAGGAGCAGCGCTGCAGTAAGGTGCAGCGTGTGCTGTGATTGGTCAGTGGGCGAGCACGTGACTATTGGAAAACGAAACTTAAGCAGAGGCTTAGTCGGAGTAGTAAGAGTTCAAATTGAAAGATATGGAAGAAATTATGACATTATTTGCATTTTGCTTGTTTTTTTAACACTCAATGGCTGAAGGAGGAGAAACGGGATTTGGGATTTAACCGCTGGATTAAACTCTTTGTCAACAAAGAAAGGAAGATGAAGTTTGTCTTTAAGCGAACAGCATTTGGTAAATGAATAGCTTTAATATGCTTGTTTATATATTATTATTTGTACAACTTGTTTTTATGAAGATGGATTTTTGTTTGGTTTTATATGTGATAGGAACTATAGTTACGTCCAATGTTGCTCTGGGGACATATTTAGCCGGTGCCAGTGTTGGCAACTTAGCGACTTTCTCGCTAAATCGGGCGACTTTCCAAACCCTCATGGCAACTTTTTTTGTCAAAAGCTACTAGTGACACATCTAGCGACTTTTTCTGGTGTTGTTAGAGACTTTTCTGGTGTTTTGACTCTGACGTGAAAGCACATACCGTTCTGCACGCGGGAGCCACTGATCTATGCACTCTATTTGTAATTCATCCAAAGTTTATTTTCCTTAAAGTCAGTTTCTCAGAAGTAGACCTTTGGCGCTGACACATTCGGCACACTAGTGATGAACTGAGGTATCCAGTTCCATTTAAGAAGAATCATTATGCGGTGTTTAATGGAAAACTCACTAAATATAGAGTCCTCTGTAAAAGCTCTTTCAGTATGGCTACCGACTATTCCCAGATGACCAAAACAGGAATTTCCTTCAAATTACTTCAATGAATTAATATCTTTGCTTGGGGAGTGTAATGACTGACAAATACATGATGTACCTGTGGGAAAAACTGATATTCATTTCCTTCTGTGAATGTCCTCCTGGCAGTTCTCTTTACCCTATGGGAATTATAGTATTTACATTTTAAATATATACTAAATGTTCCTCATCTGTCAGAGAGACTTGAGTTAATGCAAAGTTTTTCTCATTTGATACATTTTTTTCCAGCAGTCGTACTCTCTTAAAATAACCACATGATCACTTAGTACTGACTGAATGTACGTGATGCTTTCATGTGTAAGTGCATTTATTTTTAGAGTCCTCAGAGAATTGAACCGCCATTCTTGTGTGCTTCGCAGGGATTCCTCCGGATTTATAAATACATAAATAACAAGAAGGGCACTGAGAGAGCACAGACCTCCGCCAAGGCCATTTCCATAAGTGAAAAACAATTCATTGTATGACTTCTTCCTTGGTCCATGCCTAACCCTTCCACCAAGTTCCATGTAGTAAATGGGGCCAGTAGGTTTTTTGTAATCCTGTTGACAAACACAGATCAAACCAACAAATCATCAAACCCAACCGAAAACATACTTGGCAGAGATAACTATCTGTAAAAATATAATATAACGTTGTAAATTGATATAAAATAAAGATGAATAAAATAACAAAGTAATTCAAATTTTAATGAATAAATTACAAAATACTTAGTCTAAGTCTATACTACCCTTGCAAATAAACTCTCAAAAATATATTATTTTCATAATTTTTTATTGAGTTAAAGTCGAGTGTCTGGTAGGATTTTCATGTAATGTCAACTTCTATGGTGATATGATTCAAACATGGACTCTGCGTGTGAGTAAAGGAAACCGACTCAGCTGGCACATTCAACACTAATCTGAAGTAGTTAGTGGGACACGTTTGCTTTCTGTCAGCATCGGCATGTTAATGTGAGCTGGCAGCGAGTATAACTTCCCTACTAATTGAAGCACAGTTGTGTAGATGGGACTGGGCCGGGGCAGGCTGTACCTGGTGTGTACGTATGTGTGTAGTGACAGGGGGGTACTGGTCAACATGCCAGACGAGACCAATTAACTGCCTTCCACTTGACCCTCCTAAATCCTTCTGTCAGGGTGAGACCTCCTCCACAGCTCGGCTTGGCCCAGAGGCCACAGCTCCACAGCTCACAGCTGACAGCCCATAGCTGCTCACACACACAACTCATCTCAGACTGAGGGACTTTTGTCAACACAGATTGAGATGTGCCTTGCCAAAGGTATGTAGAATATTGTTGTACCCTGCACACCGAAAAGACAAAATACGTAACTTTCATTAACCGAGGTGAAACGATTCATATTAGTGTTTTTTGATCTAACCCCTATATGGTAAGTGTTGATGGTAAATGTATTCAATTGAAACTTTGGGCGTGCTACATTGTCCGAGGAGCCATGCAGGTAGTGCCCACATGTACCAGAATGCATTGCAAGCAAGCTTCTGACACTCGGAGGATCCCCGCCGGCCATTTCCTCTTGCACGGCTAATGCAGCCTTCGGCTAATCCTTCAGGCGTATACTCTTGCTCCAATAAAGCCAAAACACTGTCAAATGTATCACGCCAATAACTTCTTTTGCACTCATATTTTGGGATGCCATTTTTCTCTGATGGAAATGCAGCTAGTTGCAACACAAACGAAGAGAACAAGGACGTCACACCCCTGGCTACCCAGAGGATAGAAATTTAAGTTGAAATAGGATCCTTTAGTTCTTCCTGACCTCGAACTACCTCACTGTCACATCAAATGACGCCACAGACTTTACAGCTGTCTGCGTCAATATAACACTGAGGAATTTATTGCTTCAATCGACTACATTTACCATCAATACTGATTGGACAGCCACATAAAAGGTGGCAAATTTTCCCTTTAAGCAATCTGAAACTATTTTGTTATGGTAAGGTCAAGATCGTGGTCATATGGTTAAAAGAAACCAGCGTTGTGGGAGTCACAGTGAGACACCATCCAACCTCCTGTTGGCATTCAACAAGACATTTACTAAAGTTTGTGTTCTTTACTTGAACTGTAATGTAGTAGCATGTAAACTTTCCCAAACTTACTCGGCACACTTATCGGCACAGCTATTATTTCAGTTTGATGCAAATAATTTATTGAAATGACTAAAAATGATGGAAGTTATTATGCAGGTTACAATTAAAGCTCACAGTTTAATCTTTTTCAAACCACTTTTCTCTTTCTCTCTGTCCCTTCCTCAGTTTTTCTGTCCAACTCTCTGCCGCCAACCATCTCACAGCTGAATGCTCTAAAATAAGGAGTGATTGCTTCCTCTGAAAGATTATTTATGTCCACTGTTATTTTTACCCTCCTCTCTTCCCCCTTTTCCCTCTTTCTCTCTTGTGTATTTTCTCTTGTACAATTTAATTTGCACTGACTGTCGGGTTCATGTTAGCCAATAATGGCCAAAAAAGACATGCAGCTCACAGGAAGTCACAGAATGGGCTTGGATTCAAACACTGTATTTCCATCAGCAGGGAGCGACCGGTTTTTCTGTGTATTTATGTCAGAGCTGTTTTTAAGTCAAAGATCAAGTTTATTCCAACGTATCAATGTTGGTAAGAAAAATAAAACAGCAAAATGGCAGAAATTGTTCCAAATACAAATTTGAATGGAAACAAGGCATTTTTTAAACAGTTACACACGGGTGACTGGTAGGTTTAAGTCATTTCAAACTGTCTTTACAGCACTTAAGATCATTCATCACTAAGAGGCAGCTCCATTTATTTCATCACGAATTTCTGAAGCAGAACATCTCAAAAACACATTAAAATGTAGAATGGCACTGGGGGAGCGCAGAAGTGGAAAATAATTTGTGTATCCACCCTGTGATTCAGTTCCGTTGACATTTA
Source organism: Leptoclinus maculatus (assembly GCA_032191485.1). Classification (NCBI taxonomy): domain Eukaryota; kingdom Metazoa; phylum Chordata; class Actinopteri; order Perciformes; family Stichaeidae; genus Leptoclinus; species Leptoclinus maculatus. Next base: position 20,741 of record JAVDOI010000282.1, read on the forward strand.
ATGGGTTCTTCTTTGGCCCATGATACAGCCTCCCACCAAGTTTCACAGAAGTTTGGCAGTAGGTTCTGAGTAGTCCTGCTGACAAACAGTCAAACAGAAAACATAACCTCCTAGACGGAGGTTATTATCTTAGGTATTCAACAAAAACTAAAAGGGGCTCTTTTAATTAATTAATGAGCTAGCAGATATGTGATTCTGGTGGCAGGGAAGGAAATCTGTGACATGCTGGAGAGGATCGAGTGAGCTACTAATGTACAGGCCAGTAGATACATTTCATTTTTTTAAAAAGGCTAACTTCTCCCACCTGAATTTAGAGGTTTTTTTCCATTTTATTCTGATGCCAGCAATTACAACTGCATCCTGGGTATTTTTTAGGGGGAATGAGGTAAAAAATGTACCTCATTCCCCCAAATTTTTTTTTATTTTTTTACTCATTGTAAGCACTCATTACAAAATCAACAGTTTGGGAAAACATATTGACATGCGAATAAATCGCACAATAAAAAAACCTCCCCTAGCGTGTAGAGGCCTCAAGACAATTCTCATGGCAGACGCAAGTCCACATTTCTGTAACTCGAATCCGATTGAACATAATAATGTTAATATTCAGGAGTTTGACTTCTAGACATGATGGTACTTAAACGTATGAATTCTGTGATTTCATGGTACGAACCCATATTTCCAGCTACCTGAGGACTTACAGACATTCAATTGATTGTATTTAATGTGCTGCTTAGAGACCTGGTCTGGCTACACTGCGCTAACCGCAGTGACCTCATTACCATCACACCGAGGTGTTCCATTACAGTGTGTCTTGGCCTCAGCAAGCTTACTTATTATGCTACTGAAAATACAGACTAAAGTCAAGATGTGGTATTGCTCAAATGGATTTACTTGTTTTATGCTGTGACTTTGTCCAGTTACTCTGCCTGTTGCTCGCTCATATTGAAATCATTTTCACTGAGAACAATTACATAAACACTAGTATCCCTGCTTCGAATCGGACTCTGGTTTCGGTCATATTCTGGGTTTTGAACAGTGGCGGCTGGTGGAAAATTTTCTTGGTAGGGCTGTGCCACATCCAATCAATTTCAGCAAACATCCCAGAATGATTTAATGCAAACAAATTAAGGTATCAAACACGCATTACTACTTTGCAGTTAAATATTTAACCTTTATTCCAACACGAAAAAAAGCAGTAAATAACACTTTGACAAACACGTCATCTTATTTTAGTCACCCTCACAGGGAATTCAGTATAATATAATATATATATCATATAATAATATTCAGTATAATATAATAATATATATATCATATAATATTCTGTATAATATAATAATATATATATATCATATAATAATATTCACTATAATATAAATCACACACACACACATATATATATATATATATATATATATATATATATATATAACTATATATCCATTTCTCAGACAGGTGCTTCATGTCCCTCACTCCCTAACTGTCCATGCTGGTTCTGTCCCCATTGTTTTAAAAAGCTAAATAAGTTATTATCATGACGTCATCCAGCGAGCCAAACCTGTCTGGTGTACAGCTACTAGAGAAGCTTCATGTACTGCTTCTCTTTCCCGCTAGTCTGCTGTCTGATTGTGAGGTCAGGCTGATCTGGGATCAGCTCTTTCAGCTGTTGTTTCTCCTCTCAGTTCTGCTCTCAAACGGGTCTTGGAGGAGCAGTGCTCGCGCTGGCTCTCGCCTGTAGAGACTAGTCCTGACGAGAACACGCAGCTTGGGGCAGAATTAAATCTGCCCCAAGCTGAATCTATTTGAGGACGCTGATTGGCTAAATTGTATGTCACTCATTTATATCTTTAGTCAGCATTAAAGCATCATTGGCTAAACTGCTTTATAGACCCGCCTCTTTGGGGCAGTTTCTCCAGCGCCCCAGCCAGCTGAGACGTGCACACACAGAGAGGAGCTGCAGACAGGCAGAGAGGACGTGCAGGAAAAGCATATATTTACCGCAGATATCATATTTTACACATATTACTGGGTGATTCCATGTTTCAAAAACACAAATATTGTCAATTTGTATAGTTTATTATTATTATTATTTATTTTATTTTGTATTATTTGTAGCTCAAGGGGGGGCGGCGCCCTAGCGCCCTCTATGGACCAGCCGCCACTGGTTTTGAAGTTTACATAGTACACAGAGAAACCTGGTTATTCAGAGTGAGTCTAAGGCCATGTCCACACTACTACGTTTCCATTTGAAAACGCATATGTTTTGCTACGTTTACACTGAGCGTCCACACTACGCCGGAGTTTCAGAGCACCGAAAACGGAGGAGTTTGAAAACACTCCCGAGGACGTTTGAAAACTCCGGGGTTGCGGACTAGTCACATGACGTGTTGTTGAGTTTTGCTCAACAAGACGTAAAAGTCAATTACATTCTCCTCTTCCATTAGGGTGGATTTCTCTAATTAATCTTTTAGAGGCAAATACAATTGCTTCGTTTGTTAAAACAAACAAGTCTTTTTCAGGTCATTTCTGCAGTTGGTGGTCCTCCTGTCCTTGCAAGTGAATGATGAGGAAAAAGCTGTTGTTTATGTTCCATACTAAATGCCAATGCACTGCACAGGCAATGTATTTCTCCCCACTGTTTATAACTCCAGCCAAGATGTATCCAGACACAAATACCCATGCATTGTAAGCATACCGACTAATGCTTTAATTCCAACGGATTGGTTTGAGTTACCATGGCAACATATGCATCCTATAATCTGGTCTGATCAGTGCTGCACAGTAGTTGATGGCCATGGCTGACGCAGACGCTCTGGTAAAGCGTCAGGCTGAGGCTGGACGTCATTACACAAACTAGCGCTCTGATGACCGCTAATACTGCGCCCGTTAGTCTCATCCGGTAGACTTGATTCTCCATCCTCTGCTTTTATCTGCTCTGCCGCTGACGATGGCCTTACATGTGCGTCTGATCACTGTTAGCAACCAGATAGTTGCAATCATCTCTCAACCTTCCCCCCCCCCACCACCTCTCTCTCTCTCACACACACACACACACATGCAAACTCCTGTCCTCCGCCTTCAGATCCAATATTAGCTAATAGCTGGAACCTTCTTGCTGTGATTCACTTTGCTGGAGGCTGTCCACCTTCGCTTTCTACGTTACATCAAATGACAGTTTCCTGACAAGTTGAACTTACCTCGCTATTTGCTCAATCAGTGCATATGAAATATAGATAATCATATGACTACCTAATCATATTAGTCTTCAGAACGTTGATATGGCTTTCAAACTTTCAAAGCATTGTCGGAGGTGTTGAGCCCAGGAGCATGGAGAGGTTTTAGCAGTGTTTGGATTTGTTGTATTGGTTTGTTCGTATAATATCTCATGAATTAGTCATGAGTCTCATGAGTTATATTGTGGTTCTTTGTATGTTTTATTACGATGTCCAGCAACTGTATGCCTATGAGAGCCCCTGCAGTGTTTAGGCAATAAAAGTACTTGGTTTAAGAAAAAGATTGTGGTTTGGGTTAATATAACTACAGATGTGACATTTAATAATATAATGGAACTCGCTGGGAATTTATTCAGATAAAATGCTGACGAGTCCTCCAGTTTTTTAATTTTGCACTTCACTTTGCCCTTGGTTGATGCTGTGTTCTGGCGCAGTCGTAATAATGCGGATTTCCTGTGTCAAAGCATCACTCAAGAAGGCACAAAATCACCAGAAGCCTTAAATCACTGCAAATCAGTGAGGAGAAAACCGAGAATGTATTGCACTGAAAACTATAAGGTCACGTTTTTTATTGTGGGCTATAAATAAAATCTACCTATAGCAATTACTGATTCGGAGTATTGAATGCCTGAGACGATTGAAGCTGAAATTAGTGTGTAGTTAGTGATTAAATTGGAGACGGGAACAATGGATTGATTGTAGTGGAATTGTATAAATATTTTCTCCTGGTGCTTTGACTGCCCTGCTTTCTCATTGGCTTGGGCTGCTGCCAGAGATGGGGAATGGACTCTAACACCAGACAGTGTACACAGCAGTTGGAAGAGCACTGGCTGAAAGGTAACTGAGGAAGAGGCCCTGACAGCAGCACTGACTGTAATGATCACAGTGTTTGTATGAAAAGTAACTGAACAAACATTATTTCACTAGAAATACAGATCTCTGTGTATGTAATGGCCACTGCTGTAATGTTTGATTGAATGAATACAACCTACAACTGCTCCCAGCTCTAGACCTCATGCGGATCAAACACATTTTACCTCGCAGGTCTGACAACAGATACGCCCTCATTTCAACCTGGCTCCATGCAGCTTCACTGTAGGTTACTGTGTAACGCGTCATGTTAACCGCTTCCACTGAAAATAATATTTTGACCGCGGAGTGACGTAGAGATGCCGTACACGGCTCTGGTAGCGGTAGCAACCTGTCAATCACAAGGTAGTCCCGCCCGAAAGCATACTCTGCTTTATGGTGTATTAGACTCTAAATCAGGGGTGTCAAACTCATTTTCACCCCGGGCCACATCAGCATCATGGTCGCCCTCAAAGGGCCGGATGTAACTGTAAGACTGTATAAATGTAACCACTCCTAACATATTGTTAAACAACTCTCTCTGCATTTAATTATTGTTTATTCAAGTGTAAACATATTGTAAATGCATTTATATAAATGTAAAATGATATGCACATTTCTCTGTTATTATAACATAAATCAAAGATCAAACTTTTAAAGAAAATATAAAAAACAAAAATCATCAAACACGAGTTAGTTATTTTAGTTATTAACTCTGTTCAAAGCATGTTTGTCACAGTTGAGAGGGACATAACTATGGTACAACAAATGATTGTGAGCTGCTAAGAACATGTGTGACAGATGTGACATCTAACTAAAAACCGTTTGAGGACGGCGTTCCTACTCAGCCACCGTACTTGTGCATGGTACGGCACATCTCCATGCTCCGAGCCCAACTCCTTCAGAAACAGTTGGAACTGGCGGTGATTCAGGCCACGCGCCCGAATGAAGTTCACTGTTTTCGTGACCGTGGTCATTATATTATGTTCCAGAACCTTTCCACACAGAGCTTCTTGGTGGATAGTGCAATGATAAGTTATCAGAGGTGTGTGGCAGTTACTTTTTTGCATTTTCTTTAGCCCCACCAACTCCTCCAGGGTATTCAGTTTTACTCACGGACCTCTCCACTGCATCACTAATGTCCCTCCCCGTCGTCGTTCCATGGAGGGCAGCTACATCCAAGAGCTCCTCACTGACAGTCAAGTCTGCCTTCAGCCGCTTACAAACATGGACAGTTGCGCTGTGTCCGTGTTGTCTGTGCTTTCATCAACCAAACAGCCACGTAGCTGCTCGACTCCTCGGCTAGCTGTGTTGTCAGATTGCCTGCTAGTTCCTTAACTCGGTCTGCGATGGTGTTCCTTGACAAAGTGACATTTGTAAAAGCCTGTACCTGGTCGGGGCTCACCTGCTCACAGACCCTGATCATACACTCCTTCACCCTCTGAAAAGCCACAATAAAGCTTTCACAACGGCATCATTTGTGTCTGTAGCTTCTGTGAATATGTTCTGCTGTGATTGGAGTCTGCCTTTACATTCAAGTTGATGTTTTTCTTGGAGGCTAAATGTAGCATACTTGGCTCCGTGTTTGGTATCAAAATGCCGACGTAAATTGTATTATTTCATCACCGACACTGCTTCATAGCATAGCATAGCATAGCATACAGACCGGTTTCTCTCCTTGAAGAACAAACATATATTCGCTTTCCCATCTTTCATTAAATGTCCTTCCCTCTGTATCAATGTTCCTCTTCTTAGACATGTTGGGATTCTTTTTCAAACATTTTCAACTCAATAATTCGTTGGAAACCCAATTTAGTTAACGCTAACGCTACTAGCGGCCGCAGTCCGTCATTTCGCGGGTCAAAAACTCAACATGCATTGTGGGAGATGTAGTTTATGGTCACTGTAGCGTACACGATGACGCAGCATAGAGTTTAATTTTAAGACAATCATATGCCTTTTATGTGGAAGCCCATTTCAGCAGCAAAAAAAACAAATGAAAAATGATACTTGATAATAAAAATATATATCATAATTATGACTTAATTTTTTTTTAATACATTTTTTTAAATTTTTTTGTTTGTTTTGCTGGTGGAAATATGCCTTCGCGGGCCACATAAAATGACGTGGCGGGCCGGATTCGGCCCGCGGGCCTTGAGTTTGACACATGTGCTCTAAATGGACCATAATTTACTAAATGAACATCATGCTGTATTGAAGAAGACTTGAAACTAGAGATTGAGACCATAAACTCAAGTTTACAATGTTTACTGAGGTAATAAATCAAGAGAGAAGTAGAGTCATTTTCTCATAGACTGACAGTCTGACATGTTTTTGCAACCACAGCAATCACCCCCTGCTGGCCAGTAGAGCGACTGCAAGATTAAGACACCTCTGTATCGGCTTCACTTGTCAGAACCGGAGGTTGACGCCTGATTGATACATACACATATATAAGTACATACATACATCGATACATAAATGCAATTGTCTTCCCGTGGCCTGCTGATCAGGAGAGGAACAATTCCTCATCAGTAGCAGTAACGAGATTAAATAGTTTTGGCCACTTTTGCCCCCTACAGGCCACTCAAGAGTAGTGAGGAGTAAACAGTCAATGACTGCATAAAATAGTTAATCAAAGATGTTGTCAATAAATTGATTTTCAACAAGTAACAATCACTGCAACCACGAGAGGTCATTGAGTAATCAGTAATCATAAATCAACAGCTGTTGTTGAAAAATGTTCATCAGGGCGCTGATTACTTGTTTCTCCAATGCAGTTTCATTTGCTAAATGACGATGACGTCCACTTCTTGTATAAAGATATGCATTTGTCTGTTACAGAGAGAAAACAAAAAACATATTAGAGATTTGAATCCAAATCCTGTATCTCACAGGGACTCCAGAGATCATTTGCTCCTGGTAAACTCCACAGGGAGAGACAAAATAACTATCTGATTATGATGACATGATAAACCTACACTGTCAATACGAAGAGAACAAATAAAAAGCACTATTCTTTCTTTGCCAAAAGTTACGATTGACAATGTGATGTATGACTGTGCTGTGATCAGAAAACAGCGTCCTATTTCTCACAAATACACTTTACGTTTTCTCCCAGGCCTTAGGAATTATTGCAGGACAAATTAGCGGCCCGGGATTTGATTGGCTGAGCCCCACAAACCCAGAGCAGCGCTCAGAGAAACTCTCAGTAAATGTTTGGTCCTGACTGGTGACTGGTGCTGGGTGGCCTGTAGGGCCCTCTCAAACTGTTGAGCCTTATTAGTGTTCGTAAGCATGTGTGCTTGTGTGAGTCAGTGTTTATGTGTGGAATGCAGCTGAGCAGACTTTAATACAAAGATGGAAATCTTTTTATCAGCCTCAACGGAGCAGATAGTCATACATTCGCATCCACCCACATTAGGATTTTTGTCCGTCTCATCTCTTCGGTATCCTCGGCATAAAGCATCACAGACTGGCATGCCAGGCTGGTAAACATGACTCACTGTGCAGTGTGCTGACATCATCTCACAAAGTCATAGAACAAAAAGTGTTAGTGACCTCAGTTACCAGGTAGAGACTTCCTATTCAGGCTGACTTTAACTCTAACTCCACCAACAACAATAGTCTCACATCTACAGTACACTATAAGTTACTTACTAAACGGTTCCAACCTCTTAGAATTGTAGCAATGCAGCATTAATATGCCTCTTATGGTATAGTAATAAGATATGTTTGCTTCTTTTTATCACTGACTAATGTAATAGTCATCCGTATTCAGCGGTGCTATACTCAAGAGCACTTGACGCTGCATTAGCTGGTACTAGCAAAGCATAACAGGATCATCAACTAAACTGTTAGCATTTAAGTTGCATTGTGGGTATTTGCCCTCCGTGTAACAAAGAGCCATGCACAGCGGACTGGGGGCATTGTTTACTCTCGCGACCAGCTGATTGCGCTCAGTGTACAAGAAGGGGATGAGTCGACTCTTTTTCTTGAGGAAACTTCGATCCTTGCAGCAAGATGTTGGAGATGTTCTACCAGTCTGTTGTGGCCAGTGCACTTTACTTCTCCGTAGTCTGCTGGGGGAGCAGCATTGGAGCCGGAGACACCAACAGACTTTATAAACTGGTTAAGAAGGCCGGCTCCATCATTGGCTGCAAACTGGACAGTCTGGAAAAGGTGGTGGAGAGGAGGACACTGAAGAAACTATTATCCATATTGGATAACATGGACCACCCTCTCCACCACCTACTGCAGGGACAGCGGAGCACTTTCTCCAACAGACTCATCCAGCTCCGCTGTCACAAGGAAAGATACAGGAGAACATTCCTGCCCACTGCAATAAGACTTTATAATAAATCACCTCTGGCCAGATCAGTCACAAGACTATAACACTGTTACACTGTTGTTTGTAGTTTGTTGGTTAAAAAAATCTTTGCACTACTGTTTAGTTAGTTCATTTAATATTCTATTTTATTGCATATTGTGGTGAAGCCTGACCGGAGTGGCTTCTGAAGTGGTAGGAGGCAGACACGAGAGACTTTGTTTTCCGATAACAAAAGGTGTTTTATTTACAAAAGTGCCCTGCTACACGTGTAACCAAACATATATACATATATATATATATATATATATATATATATATATATAAACAAACAAACGTTTAACTTAGCTTAACTGAATGAAACTCAACTCATCATAAAGTAACATAATCACGTGCACACACAGCTACACACTGATCTTCCTTTCCCCTGTTCAGTCAAAGTCATCTCCTTATATAGAGCCTCCTATCAGCAGGATTTAGTTCCTACCATGAGTGCAGGTGACACCAATTACTGACTCCCACAGTTGACATACACAAGCTATACCTTACAGCACCCATTTAGGTAGCCAACAATTGTATATGGTTTAAAATTTGCTATACACTCACAACAATGTAAAACAGATCACAACTAATCTACAAATCTACCAGTACATACTCTACTCTCTCCCCCCCCCCCCCCCCCCCCCAGACTTGGTCTGACCCAATGACATCACGGATGACATCATCCAGTGTATAAATAGAGGAAATAGTTGGGTGCCTCCCCCTTTAGCCTCCGGAACACATGGTGGGTATGGTAAACAAACAATTGAATTGATACGCATGGTTAGATTTATAGATGAATGTAATATGGGGACAAATGATGTGTTCTCACCCACTTTGTCAACCCCCCCCCCCTCCCTTACGATGTTACTCCTCAGAGTCACGGGACAGGAAGTCAGCGATGACATTCTTGTGTCCTGGTCTATACTGGATCTGAAAACGATAAGGCTGGAGAGACAAGTACCATCTGGTAATTCTAGCATTAGTGTCTTTCATTTTGTGGATCCACTACAATGCACGATGGTCAGACTCAAGCACAAACTCTTTGCCAATCAGGTAGTATTTCAAGGTGTCCAATGCCCATTTAATAGCTAGAGCTTCCTTTTCCACTGTTGAGTACCTCATTTCCCTTGGGAAGAGTTTCCGGCTGATGTACTGCACAGGCAACTGGTTTCCATCCTGCCCTTGCAATAACACTGCTCTGAGATTTGCGAGTCATGCCAGTTAGTACTGCGGATCTTGATGAAAAGTTCGGAATAAGTCTGCGATACCAACCTACTAACCCCAAGAATGATCGTAGCCTCCTCTTGGTGTTAGGTGGTTGTGAAGCTGCAATCGCCTCAACCTTTCCTACCTGAGGACGGATGCCTCCACCTCCAATCACATAACCAAGGTACTGGACCTCTGGCTTAGCAATGTGACACTTCTTGGCATTGATGACCAGACCAGCACTGTGGATGCGTTGAAAGACATCAGCAAGATGTTGAACATGCTCCTCCCAGGTCCGGCTGAAGATAACGATGTCATCAATGTACGCTGCTGGGTAGTCCTCCGCTCCTCTCAAAACTTCATCAACCAATCTTTGAAATGTTGCTGGTGTGCCGTGTAAACCAAAGGGCATCATTCTGAATCTGAACAGGCCGCTGGGAACCCTGAATGTTGTTAAGTCCTTCGAAGATTCAGTTAAGGGCACTTGCCAGTACCCTTTACACAGGTCAAGGGTTGTTAGGAAGTTGGCATTTCCCAAGCACTCAATCAGTTCATCAACCCTTGGCATTGGATAGGAATCAAAGGCAGACACAGCATTTAAAAGTTTAACTTTGAAAAGTTAACACAGAATCTCAGTTTAGGGTCATCCTTCTTTGGAACCAACACCACAGGGCTACACCACTCACTACGAGAAGGCTCTATGATTCCTGTAGCCAGCATCTCCTCCACGTCTTGCTTCAGTCCTGGAACAAGTCTGGCTGGAATGCGGCAGGTGGTGTCCCTGATTGGCCGCTGTTCTGGTGAATGCAGACGAATTTGATGGTCAATGAGGTTTGTACAACCTGGCTTTAGACTGAAGAGACCTTTTTGCATGTGGGCCTGTAGTTCCCAGCGTTTTTCTGCCGTAAGATGACTTAGATCTGGAAACACTGGAGTCTCAGTTGAAGTGGGAAAATACTGCTCCTGAAGTTCTTCCTTATCAACAATTGTGCGTGCCCACATGGTTAAAGACTACTCTGGTTGGTCTACCCACTCTTTTAGAAGGTTTATGTGAAAGACTTGATGCTTTTTCCGACGGTCTGGTAAAAAGAGTTCATACGTAACAGGGCCAGCTTTTTTTGTAATCTTGTATGGCCCCTGCCACTTGGCAAGGAGACCACTGTCAGACGTTGGCAGCAATAAAATAACTTTCTGGCCCTCCTGGAAAACTCCTCTTAGAAGCTTTATCATAACTCTTCTTTTGTCGCTGCTGTGATTGAGCCAGATTACCATTGGCAAGCTCTTGAAACACTCAAGGGAGGATCCCCATGTGGGACATCTCCCCAGCGCTGACTGGCCCTCGCTAGGCGCCCCCTTACATTTAGAACAAGTACCTATTACAGAGTGCCAGGTGTGTGTAGAGGGTCACCCCTCTGTACATGGAGCTCCGTTGAGCTCTGCCCTGCCTAAAGGCATATGCACGTCCTTTTTTTCTGCAAATGCAAATCTAGTCTTTGGTCAGGTAGGTCTTTCAATCAGGAGAGACTTCATTTTGAGTGAGTGAACTAATATTTTAATCGACGTGTGCACAACGGGATGATAAATGCAGATAATCTTTGCTGTTAATCCCCCATTCTAACATCATATATTTTAAGAGGGGTGATGATGTGACGGTTCACGGTTTACCGTGTGGGTTTGGGAGTGGAGCAGAGACTCAGGCGCAGACTTAGACACAGGAAACAAGGTGAGGTGAATGCAAGGCTCTTTACTGGGCGTTCAGCAGGTCAACAACAGAAACCAAAAATAACTCCAATCGGGAGCATGAAACATCCAAACTGGAAAAAACATCAAAGTCACAAAAAGGCTTGGTCACAAAAGGCAACGACACAAACCGTGGGAGTCAGAGGGTCAACACGAGAGAAAACCACTGGAGAAGAGACGAGTCCACGGGGAGGAAAAAGTAACAAATGATAATCCGGCAACTGGAATAGGGCAAGCAGGGGAGTATAAGTAGGTGAGGGGTGATGAGCGGATTGCCGGCAGGTGAGTGGAGATGAGTGGGGTTTGCAGAGGGAAAAGCCAGGGGCAGGTGATTTGGCACAGGTGGAGAGAATGAGCATGATGAGGAGAGACACACACACACACACACACACCACACACACACATAGCAAAACCCAACCGTGACAGATGAAAAAAAAACCTGTGGAGTTTAGCCACTGGTGGTGGTGCGATTAAGAGAATGCTGAAGATCTGGATGTGATGAGGTATGTACTTCTGATGAGCTCATATGATGACAGGAGGTGAATGAGGTAGAGGAGGATGTGACGATTTTGCCTAAAATCAAATCTGACAGCAACAGTGAGGAGAAAGGATTTAAAGTTTGACAGTAGCGACGTGATTGGCTGATGGAGATCATGGCAAGACCTGGTTGGTTTAACTAAAAGAGTGAACGCCCATAATCAGCTGATGAAGAAGAAGCTGGAGCAGTGAACGAATGAATCATAAATGTAGTCCTCCTGATTGAACTTATGCTTAGCTATTTTGTTGGAAAAACAAACCCCTGACCCACAAAGGAAGTGAGACAACATCATCACAAATACGTTGTAGGATTGCCCTCAATCTGGACTTGCTTTGTTTGACATTCTACCACAGAAGGTTTGTTAGTTAGAAATGCCATGAACAGAAATGTAGCCATAAAGGCTGGATCTTGTCTGAAGCACCTTCCCCAGTTCCCTGTTGGTATTAAAGCCTTTTATAACATCTTGTCTGACAGCTCAGAAGTATTTCTTCTGTCAGCAATTCCATGAAGCCCGGGCATCTTGTTCAACTCTGAGAAAACGCTGCCTATAAACCTGGAGGGTCTGTACCAAGAGTACAGCCGCTCTATTAGTGACTGGATGAAAGTGTTTTCCAGCAGCTGCTTCTTATTATACTTGCATCTTTCTGTGTGTGTATTGTTTTAGTTTCAATTCAATTTATTTGTACAGCCCAACATCACAAATTTGCCTCAGAGGGCTCTACAATCTGTACAACTCCCCCGAAAAAAATCTTTCACGGTTTAAAACAAAAGAGAAAGAAACCTCTGGGAGAGCAACAGTGGAGGAAAAACTGTCCCAGAAAAGAAGTGCAAGAGATGTCATGTAATAAACAACATGATCAAATTACAACATAGTTAATCCATATGACATAAATGATACATATGAGAGTAGTAATAGCAGTAGTAATAGCAGAATAATACTAGAAAAATTATTACTACTACTACTAATATTAATTACTGTATATAATATTATTATAAGATAATATAATATGCTCTGACAGGTCAAGAACTGAATGTCACAATGAAAATAATGTCACAGTAATGTGAACATTATTGTGTATTTGAATGACATAACCTGACAGGAAGTAAACACAGACCCAAGTTGTTGCCGAGCAGTTCAGTTCAGTTGAAACAATGGAAGCTAGCTCACATATTCTTTCAATATTGATCAAAGGACGAGGGCATCAACATACCTCATGTTGCACTTAAACTTAAACAGAATTGAATATTCTTGAATGTTTTAATTGTATTTATTTATTTCATTTCAAATTGGACATCTTCAATATTTTAGTTTTTATGTAAGACTATAGCCCAAAGTTCTTTTCTTTAAGTGTTCTTGAAGTTCTTTAATTAATAAATGGAAAGCAAAGTTATATTTGTCTCCTCCCCTTTTCTTTGTTGATCCGAAAAATGATCCGAACCGTGACTCAAGAACCGTGATCCGAACCGAACCGTGAGGTTTGTGATCCATTGCACCCCTAGTTATAATAGAGTAGGAGAGTAGTTTTCTGTTGTATTTTTAGACCTGCTTTGTTCACATTTAGTGTTATTCCAATGTACAAGTAATGGAATGTAGAGTGATAGCGGCAAACATAATGCGCCACTATACATATGATTATTATCTGTGATATCTGGCTGTGTGCATAGCTTCTTCACAGATAATTGTATTCATCCTGTAACAGGAAGGTACGGAGGACAGAAATTAGTGGCAGCGCAGCAATCACAGGGCGAGTCAGTTCTGCAGGTTATTAAGGGTTTTTAATCAAACAAACCTCAACCAACACAAAAAACAGAAAAACGTAGCTCAGTCCAGAGCTCGATCAATTAACTAGTGATGTGTCCTTCGTGTCGAGGCTTCGAAGCTTGTGTCGAGTAATCCAGGAAGATTTTTATGAGGCGCGTATCGAGGCTTGTGTTGATGACGTAGGTGGTGACGTTCGAAGCCTCGCGAACCGCCCGTACCACGTGACTGATTCAGGAAATGGTTCACGGGTTTGGCGTGCGATTCGAAATAAAAGGGGCAGCGAAACGCAATGGATCCCCGGTCACATTTTGTGTACTTAGGACTTTACTGCGCGTTTGTTTGCAAACTATTCAAGCTTCTTTTTTCTGCGATGGAACCAGCAAGAAAGAGACTCTTTGTTGTTGTTATTTTTTAAATAAAAATGAATAAAATGTTTTACGTGTTACATGTTGTCCCTAGTAACATAAGGACAGTCACAGACCAAATATCACAAGCACATTCTGCCGTGGCTCAGTGGGTAGACAGGGTTATCCGCAGTGGCGGCTGGTGGAAAATTTTCTTGGTAGGGCTGTGCCACATCCAATCAATTTCAGCAAACATCCCAGAATGATTTAATGCAAACAAATTAAGGTATCAAACACGCATTACTACTTTGCAGTTAAATATTTAACATTTATTCCAACACGAAAAAAAGCAGTAAATAACACTTTCACAAACACGTCAGGACATCTTATTTTAGTCACCCTCACAGGGAATTCAGTATAATATAATATATATATCATATAATAATATTCAGTGTAATATAATAATATATATATATATCATATAATATTCTGTATAATATAATAATATATATATCATATAATATTCTGTATAATATAATAATATATATGTCATATAATAATATTCACTATAATATAAAACACACACACACACACACACACACACATATATATATATATATATATATATATATATATATATATATATATATATATATATATATATATATATATATAACTATATATCCATTTCTCAGACAGGTGCTTCATGTCCCTCACTCCCTAACTGTCCATGCTGGTTCTGTCCCCGTTGTTTTAAAAAGCTAAATAAGTTATTATCATGACGTCATCCAGCTAGCCAAACCTGTCTGGTGTACAGCTAGTAGAGAAGCTTCATGTACTGCTTCTCTTTCCTGCTAGTCTGCTGTCTGATTGTGAGGTCAGGCTGATCTGGGATCAGCTCTTTCAGTAGTTTCTCCTCTCAGTTCTCCTCTCAAACGGGTCTTGGAGGAGCAGTGCTCGCTGGCCTGTAGAGACTAGTCCTGACGAGAACGCGCAGCTTGGGGCAGAATGAAATCTGCCCCAAGCTGAATCTATTTGAGGACGCTGATTGGCTAAATTGTATGTCACTCATTTATATCTTTAGTCAGCATTAAAGCATCATTGGCTAAACTGCTTTATAGACCCGCCTCTTTGGGGCAGTTTCTCCAGCGCCCCAGACAGCTGAGACGTGCACACTCAGAGAGGACCTGCAGACAGGCGGAGAGGACGTGCAGGAAAAGCATATATTTACCGCAGATATCATATTTTACACATATTACTGGGTGATTCCATGTTTCAAAAACACAAATATTGTCAATTTGTATAATTTATTATTATTATTATTATTTATTTTATTTTGTATTATTTGTAGCTCAAGGGGGGGGGGGGGGGGCGCCCTAGCGCCCTCTATGGACCAGCCGCCACTGGTTATCCGGTAACTGCAAGATCGGCAGTTCGATCCTTGACTGCTACATGTCCTGTGCCGAAGTGAACCTGAGTGAGACACTGAACCCCTAACTGCTCACGTGGCGCTTCTCAGCAGCCCACTGCTCCCATTAAGCTAGGGAATGGGTTAAATGCAGGAGTCAAAGTTCCTAACTTTAATTATTTATTTTTTTAAACTTCTCACATCACAACCCTCTCCGCAATTTGTTTCCACTTTCCCTTTTGACCCCGCCATTGTATCATAAAGACAGACACCATATTAATAAGTTCATAAGTTATGTATTGGCATCACAAACATCATTCATTCATTTATTCAATTCAATGCTTCACACCAAAGCCATGGTGTCATTTTAATCACTCTGCTGTTTTACATTTATTGTCCACTTGATGGCGCAGTAGAGCAAATGAAGCACCATGAAGCTTCGGCCCATGAGTGAAGCAATTGGATGGAAAGCTTCAATGCTTCATCTCGCCATCACTACAATTAACTATACAACTAAACTAAATCAGCCAGGCCGCTAGCCGACTTACCGGGCTCAATCTTCTTCCACTAGATATCCCACGGAATTTTTTGTACGTTAATCACATAATCGTGAATGAGTATGTATAAATAACTTTGAAATCACACACCAGACGGGCCAACAAACAGCGATCTTTCAGCCAGGAGTACGCAGTTCATTCCCAATGTGAGACGACAAGTCAATATTCCTAAAACTAACAAAGTGGTTTTGTTGCCTGAACCTAACTTACTTTCTTGTAAAGACAGAAGTTTATTTTGAAAAAACTGTATGCATGTACCAAGTTGAAATTGACACGTTCAGGCTTTCGTAGGAAAAGACTCAAAAAAATGAGGAGTAACTTTTTGCAGGATATCATACGAACCGTTGTATGAGGCTACGTTGACTGAAAAAGACTCGAAACTAGCAACTGTGACAGTAAACTCATGTTCACAATGTTTACTGAGATAATAAATCAAGTGAGAAGTAGAGTCATTTTCTCATAAACTTCTATACAGTCTGACTTCTTTTCGGAAGTTTAAAGCACTTCGTTTTGCCTTCAATTTTCATAACCGGAGGTTTGCTGCCTGATAGAACATGAATAGCTGTAATGAATCACTCTTCATTGACGGCTCTCTCACATCTAATTTTAACAGACAAATACTGATACACACACACACACACATTCAAAGCCAAGTGCTCAATGCTAATTTCCTCAGGCAGGTACGATGAGATTGTTTGCTGCTTTAGGAGCTGAAATATAATTAAAAGTCAATGAAGAGCAAAATTGCTATTTTGCACGTGATATCTAAACAGTGCTTCGCAATAGGAAATAAAGGAATGGCCTGGTGAGAAGAAAGACCCCTGTGTAATGCTCATTTTAGTGGGGAGTGAAATGAAAATAAAATTGTCAGACTTTTAGACGTTTAGAGGGCTGTTGCCATTTACTAAACAATATGATCAGATGGAATAATCCCTCGTAATGTTTGGTGAGAATTTATGGGTGAATCTAGGCTGGATGTTTGAGCAAAAAGGCGAGTGAGAGCATAAATTGTATGTCAAGAAGAAGAATCTGAAGCACTGGCAGCATACTTGAAATAGTATTTATATAGCCTGTGTTTGCAAGATCCTAGATTGGGAAACTTTTGATTGCCTCTCATCGTCTCTCAACATGTTGACAACGAGCCATGACGGCATTATCAGCGTTGTATGAGAGCAGTGCAGAGCAGCGACTGTGAGCTAACCAGTGGGCAACATACATATGCACTAACATTAAAGCATTAAAAGCATGCGTGGCCGGCCCGACTGTATGCCAACAAAGCAAGGAGAAGCTCTGATAACAACACGCTGAGGGAGAGTGACTTCATTCTCTGCTCACGTAGATATAACTCCATTTATCTTTACACAGATACTAGTTGTTTGCTTCTATAATGATGGTCAGAAGGTTAAATACAGCTCCTTCAGACTTTCCATGATAGTTTTCTCTGATTGTATACCTGTTTCTTATTGTGGTAAGATGGTTACAAGGTTATTTTATTGTCATTGTACAACAGGGGTGCACAACGAAATGCAGATTGTAGTCCCATTTTGCTACACAAGAAAAACACAAAAAATATATTATATGAGGAGGTTGGAGGATGAGTTACGGAGTCTCACAGCCAGATGAAAGAACCTGTTATTACTTTTGTATTTGTTTTAATTAGGATAATGCACATTTCAACAGCAGTATGTCTATCAGTACAATAATAGATTCATGTCATACTCACCACTCTGCTGTCTTTGCCTGAGTTTAATTCTTTTTTGTATACAGAAATACTGTTACATCTCACTAACTGATTGCAATTGGTTCTATCTTTCCACTTTTTTATCCCGTTAACTTATTGTCATTGAAACTTCTGCAAACATGTTTCACATCAAAATCCTTCCAGCAGCTCAAACATCTGCAGGGAGTGTTTCGTTTTATGAATGGTAGCTCAAAGGAATACTTAACCCACAAAATAACCATTTGATTATCAATTACTCACCCCGTGTTACCTTGAATTCTTGAAGAAAACTCACCAGGGTTTTGTTATTGAGGGTTTTATTGTTTGAGATGTGAGGTGCCTAAGTGGTTTCTTGATGCTTACAAAATCAGGGATTGAAGTAAAATTTCAAAAATGCACGGTGCACTGGTGTTTGTGATTAAGTGGAATTTCCACCAGGCTGTTGTAGTTTCTTTTATCGTTGATGTTTTGAAACAAGGATGGTGTTTGATAGACTGGCTAAGAAATGGTAATTCTGAAATCTGAATGCCTTTACAAATTGTTTGTTCTATATCTAAACATCACAATATCTTCATGTTACCTGATTGATCAAGGTGTATCCATTGGAATATGAATTGAAGCTGATTTGCCCTAGAGTAATGGGAAAAGTATGGAGCTTCAAGTCCTCTTTATGTCTTGTTGTTTCAGTAGAATTGACAGATGATTGATTCTAGAGATTTGAACCAGGAGAGGCTGGGTTGAGATGGGATCATTCTGAATAGGTTATTTATTATTGGAAGTACTGTCTTTTTAATGGTAGCTATTCTGCCCATAAGTCATAGTGGTAGGTTCATCCAGTGGAGGAGGTTGTCATTTATTGATTTGAGTTGTAGAAAGAACTTAATTCAATGTGAGCAGCTCTGACATCCTGGGGGAGATATTAATGACCAAATATGTGATGTGACCTGTGCATAAAGGGATAGCTGGTGTATGGGCTGCCACATCTTAGCTGTTACTATCTAATGGATTCATGATTTGTTCCAGTTAATGGAGTTGTTAGAGATTTTGGAATATGAATCAATAAGTGTATTTGTTTCCTGTAGTGATGAGTGACAGTTCTGTAGGAACAGCGATATATCATCCGCATAAAGACTGATCTTATGATTGTTAAGTGTTTGGATTCCTTTAATGTCCCTTTAGTGATTGAGAGAGTAGGCATCCTTGCCAAGTCCCCCTGTGCAGTGTGAAGCTTTGTAAGGTTTGTACATTGGTGATGACAGTGGCTGAAGGTGCTGTGTACAAAATCTTGACCCATTTAATAAATTAAATCTTTCAAATCTTTGTAATGTGAAAAGTCTAGTTTACTCTGTCGAGGCCTTTTCTGCATCTAAGAAAAAAAATGGTTCTTGCTTGTATTGATAATTCTTAATTAAATGTTTATTGTTTATCATTGCTGACATGAGCATTTCACATTAAAACTGTTTCTTGTGGGGTATGTGGATAGATGTTGTACATTAACTCACATTAACATTTGTGATTGACTGTGCAGTTTTACTGGATGAATTGTGCTGCAGGAAGCTGTACAGACAGACACTTGACATAGTAAAAAAAGCATTCAGTTATCAAGGATAAAATAGCTACATACTTATCAATTTAGATTTATGTTTTATCT
The DNA here is from genome assembly GCA_032191485.1 of Leptoclinus maculatus. Taxonomy (NCBI): domain Eukaryota; kingdom Metazoa; phylum Chordata; class Actinopteri; order Perciformes; family Stichaeidae; genus Leptoclinus; species Leptoclinus maculatus. Next base: position 40,121 of record JAVDOI010000282.1, read on the forward strand.
ATTTCAATGTACATATAAAATTAAAACGCATGTGACAATGTGTGTTGCATTTCACTTTATTTCTTAGTTTTTGACATCTTTAGATGTCAGAGAGAATTCAGGAAGATGCCTTATCTTACAAAACCTCAATTCCCTGTGCTGTTTCTCAGATCTCAGTTTATCCCTGAGACAGGGCTGGAGTCGGTGGACAGTCTTTTCCAGCTGTGAAGACCAGGGCTACCTTTCCAAAATAATTACACTTCGGCAGTTTGAACCTCTATATGGAGTCCCCGTCATGTGTGGACTCCATATAGAAGCTTCCCTGCAAGAAACAAGGGATTAAATGTTGATTATGAAGCAGAACATTAATTACAGTGTTTGTGTAAAGTGCTTAATTGCCTGTTTGATTTATGGCAGAATGGTAAGAGGATTTCATCTGGGGATTTTCCTAATTTTGTATCACTTGCAGTAGCCTTGTAAATATTTAATGGTACATTGCAAGAATTTACAACAAATGTATTGATACATGTGCATGTTCTGTGTATTTGGTAGTGTCTACCTAGCTAAAAAGACTATGATGAGGCCTACAAGAGCTGTCAGTCTCTGTTTTAGTGTGCGTGTGTGTGTGTGTGTGTGTGTGTGTGTGTGTGTGTGTGTGTGTGTGTGTGTGTGTGTGTGTGTGTGTGTGTGTGTGTTCATGAGCGAATGCTGAGCTTCTTTGGCACCTGTCATCCAGGTAACGAGCCCGTTGCTTTCATCAAAACAGCTAGAAGCAGGCAAGCCTTCAGCCTGCAGCCTGCACAGTAACCTGCAAGAGGAAGTTATTGCAGTAGGTAGATGGATGGATGAATGAATGGATGGCTTTTCATACTAACATGCTTTTTTTTTTAATTGTGTGCATAGTTCCATCATATACAGCACTTTTTCCAGAAATGTTGCCACAGAGGCAACCAATTCGTAATACTGCAAATATGTCAGTAAACAATACTTTTATCAGTGGGCCATAGCCTTATTCACCATTGGGTTACCTCCTTCAGCTGTAGACAGTGACTTAAGAGACATTTATATAAAGAAAAATCTTCCAAGATTTCCAGTTTAACAAAACAAAAATTGACACCAGGACAATGTCAATCAACTTTGACTATGTTTGAGCATCATTGATGTGAACACAGAGGAACTGGAGTAGCCTTAGGTCTTGGATGGATTAGCTGAGCTCCCATCTTGCCTCTCCTGCTGCGGTCAATGCCGCTTTGGGAGGTGTTTGGTGCAGCTGGTCCTGTAGGTGGTGATCCTCTCGAGGTCCGCTGCACTTCATCAAATCCCCACGCTTCAATTCTCCAATGTCGATTAGTATATCTGTGTCATATTCCATACATGCTCCAGCAATAAACACCAAAAGACCACAAATTAAAACAAAATGAATATGTTTTAAAAAATTCACCCCCAACAAATGCATTATTTATTCCAGTAAAGTTTGCAAAGAACTGCAGTGGCCAGCAGTTTAACGAAATTGCTGAACTTTGACTTCCTACCTTACATAAATGGTACACTACCTCCTGCATTGATGAATAAATTAGTAAATTGTACCCTGCAGAAACCAGCCATCTAATTCTGAGGAATACTGGTCTGCAGAAAACACTCTAGAAGGCGACCTATAGTTCACCCAGTAGAGCATGCGCCCCACGTAGGCTTGGTCCTTGTCAGCAGCCCGGGTTCTGCTTCCCTTTGCTGCGTGTCCCCTCTCTCTCTTTTCCCTTTCCTGTCAATAAAAGAGAAACTGATTTTGCCTGGTGGAATGTAAACAATCTGGTAGAGAAAATAGAAAAATAAAGTAAACAGTAAAAACGAATAAACTCTCCGTTACAAACATCCATCGCAATTTACAGATGGTTAACGTTTGACCCACTGTTCTTACTGAAGTTGTGTGCTGATGAGGGTTTTATAACTGGCATTTTAGCTCACTTTCAGTTTTACTTCAAAATAAAGTAGTTCAGAAAATCTGTTGATTACAACCTGTCTCATCATCGGACTGACCCGTCTGACCCAGATCTGAAGTACAAAGGTATCATAACCAATAGAAATGATGACCAAAGGTTCTTGTCCTATTTAAAAGTAGCCAAGCGTGATGAGGGGGTGACCACAATCTCCTGCTTGCAAATGGCGTGCTCTGCACACCCAACCAAGTGCCCTCTCAAGGTCTGGTGAGAGAATAACTCATGCTACTTCATCTTTTGCTACATAGGCCAATATAACACAGTAAGGAAAACACAGGGCGCTGTGTTGGTGTGTGTGTTTTCATGAAATATGAACCAGGAAATTGAGTTCCAGTAATATCCATTGGATTCACAGCTGATCAGAAGCTAAAACTTTGCTATCCTGATGTTTGGCAGTAAACCATAGTGCTCACATTACAGGGTGTTCTTTTGTGTGGTTTACATGTCTGCACTATATTATTGATTTGCACTGTTTTTCATGTTTTGTAGAGAGGAAGAGGTCCACAGGATATCTGTATAAAATGCTCTAGATCAGTTTAACACCACTAGAGAAAGTGACTAAGTGGGCAGTTAAAAATTGTGATAAAATAAAATAAAAGGATTCAACCATGCAAAAGTAAGGTTGGATAACTACAGCAGCGTAAGCCTACTGTTATAAAATCAAAGAACACATTCATTTTATCAGAGCACTCACGTAAGAACGAGGTACTAGCAGAGCACTTCATATTTCTGTGAACCATTCTCTGTAAAAATCTGCAGGGGGAGGCTCGCAATAGCAGCAGTTTGCACTATGTAGAAACAGCTGTTTGTGGCTTGCAGCTCTCTCTCTCTCTCTCTCTCTCTCTCTCTCTCTCTCTCTCTCTCTCCCCATCTCTATCTCTATTTAGGACTACGAAAAGCAAACAGGCTAAGAAACCGAATAAAGCCACGTGTTCTATCTGTCTGTCTACCGATCTCCGTTCTTTTGGACCGGGCCGCACCTACAAACCCAACAAACAGCACTGTGCATTATTCCTTTTACCAACTTGCCCACGCTGCGACGTTCTTGATAAACAATACATATGACCGGTAAATGTCAAATTGCATCGCAGCACTTAGTGGGAGTGGGTGACGGTGGCCAATATCTTTTGGCTTGTTTAAAGTACGTATTTTGAGAGAGAACACAGCTACAATACAGTTCAGTGTTATTAATTACCATGTTTGTCTTGTTGCAAACCAGCTGTAGCATTTCTTCCCCTCGAGAGTATCTGGAACTTTTGTACCACCTCCTGAGCCCCCAAAGGAAGGGGAGTACAGTGGAAACAAAAGCACAACCGGAGACAAAGGCTACACCTTAAGTTACAAATTGTTAAGCTCCAGCAGTGGAAAGGGTGGCTGTACATTGTTTTCAAGGCTTTAAGCATTTGACCAAATGAGCAATGCTGCTGTTTTTCTGGTGAGGACAATCCTGCATATGCAGTTAAATTCTTGAATAAAAAAACACGATGTTCAACATATGCTTTTATGCTTATATGCTCTAGCAGCATTTAGACTACTACTACTACATGACTCCGTGATCTTCAGTTAAACTGCTCAATGAGTTTTGATTTCCAGATCACAAAAAAAAAAAAGCTGTTCTGCACAAAAACTGGTTATGGGCTTAGTAGAGAGATCGAGGTGATTCTTCCACTTCTTGGCTGCCTAAAGTAACCATTTGACACTTCCATCACTGTGATTCACTACAGTTTCTCTCCAGAGCCATTCAATCTTTTACAGGTTGTTATTATTTGTCCTGTTGCTATACATGATGTCATTGACGAGTCTCATGTGACGTCTGGTTAGGGACCGTGTGCACAGCTCAACATATTGGCGGCGCTCAGTAAACACAGCTCTCCCAAGCTTGATAAACAGCTGAGGGTTGTGTATAAAAGGCACAGTGTGATGTTGATCAGGACTTCTGCAGTGCGTTTTTTGTCTGTGGCATTTTGAGGCCAGGTCTCCAAGTGCGAGGGCTCCACTGCAATCAGCCAGGGAATGAGCGTAATTGTTTATAATGAGTCCAGAGTCCAACCTGCCAGCCTTATGAATGAGACAGACTAAACAGGTCAAAGCAGTCCAGCAGATCCTCTTTTTATATCTCCACTGCAAGAAAGAAAACAAAATCTACATTCTCAGTCTTGTAACTGTATTTAAATGGTATTTTCTGTAAGGTGATATTCCATTGTGATGCTTGTTGTTTTTCTGTTTGTATCTTTTGAAAGATGACTTGTCAATCAAGTAATCCCATACGTTTGCCAGAGTTGTGGACTCGAGTCACCTTTTTGATTACTTCAGACAGGAGTTGATGGAATGGAAATGACTCTCACCTTAACTCAACTCGACTTGTGCCCCGGCCACACTGCCTGCGTGAGAAATGCGTGTGTGTCGCGGAACCTCTTGTTTTTTAGTTTGACACCAATGTTGACAGGTTAGATTAGCCACACAGCCCATGTGGTTCACAGCAGAAATACAAAGTGAAAATGAGTGTTGTAACAGACTGCTGTCAATCCATGATCCGTACTGATCCCCCCCTCACACTTCGGCACGAATGTGAACCGTGGATCAATGACACAGTTTACCGTTAACCATCACAGTGTGAAATAAAGTTTTACTGACGATCGTTATTCGCCAATATTCAGTCAAATATGTGATCAGGACATCATTTATCCTTTTAGGCATGATTAAGATACTCTTCATATTAGGAACTAAACCCACATGGTTGAGGTTGGTGACAGATGGTTTTCATTATTAAAGGACATTTACTACAAACCATATACTGTATGATGCACATCCAAACTAACCACTTTGCGTTCCATGCTGTTGTGCTGTAGATGTGTTTGTGTCTTGAACCTCTTGAAATCTGAAATTTGTAAACTGATGCTAGATAAATGACAGTATAGGTCTTTTGCTGAAATTCCAAAAATGATCTACAGTTTGTATAAATTTACCTTACAAGAACATCCATGAGCCATGTAAATAATGACTCTCCTCTGTCAGCAACAGTGTGATGTTATTGTGTCGTTGCGAAGTCTCTTAGGGATGAGGTCGGGCTGGTCGGATTGGTGAACAAAGTGTGTGACCTTGGCAGGTGGCACCTTGCATAGTAGCCACTGTCATCGCTGGGTGAATGATGTCATGTAGTGTTAAAGTGCTTTGAGTGGTCGGAAGACTAAAAAAGCTACAAGTCCATTTACCATTTACCATTGGGAGTGAGAATGGGTTGAGATGATGTAATTTAAGCACAGATTGATATAAAAAGATTGTAATCCGTTATTATGTAGAATAACTTTGACAACTAACGCAGACTTGTGTTTTATTAGTCAAGGTTTCGGAAATCAAATGTGTTAGTTTTTGTGAACGGCCATGTTTCAAAGGCGGGGTGAAAAGCCTGTCGTCATCAGAGAGGGCAAGACGTGATGATGTGTAATGATATGGCGATATTCTACAAAAATGAATGGAAACCAATAGCTGCTTGGTCTTGCAAGCATTTTGTTTGGAAAAAAATACATCCGTGATTTGTGGGCCTTTAAAATTCAACACAGACTATATACATAGTATATAAGTATAAAATGGGATTCAAATAGGCCTGCACTTTGCGATGAACTGTAAATGTTGACACTCGCTAGTGCGGATTAGTTTCATATGAACTTTCTAGCAGACATAGTTGAATCGCAGGCCCCTGCCACGGGCATTGGGTAAATAAACCTTCCTTCTACATGGCTTGTATGATAGTTTGCACTGACAATATGGATCGAGAATTTAATCAAAATGGGCATAGAATGCAATCATCTCCAGTGAAGTAAGCCAGTCGAGCATACATTAAACATACTTCATAACAGACTGTATCCTGCATTCAACACTCACATACACATAAGGAGGCAGGCAGTTTTTTTTCCTAATTCCATCAGACACACTCCCATATCAGTACACAAACTGAGATTAATGCTGCTGGCTGTTTTCACTCTGGTTGAGCTTCTACTACCAAACAAAATGATGCAAGTCTGTTTACTAGCTCTGAAACTCGGCAGGAGATCAAGTTTGTAGCAACCTAATAGGATTTACGCTTGTACATGTTTTATGGTTCTCAGACAAAGAGGAAAATCTATGATGCAATTTGGGATTTTTGGAGGAAAAGAAAGGAATAAAAGAATCAATAAATAAAACCATTGAATCAATAAATGAAGGGATGACTGAATGGATCAATAAATGGCTGATGGATTCACCCACCAGTGGCTGACAAGTCAGAGAAAGGAAAACAATTACAAGCTTGCATCCTCAACAAATCCAAGACAACTTGTTCGAATCCACATTCATTTAAAATCTATATATAACTATAACCAACTCTCACTGTACCAATCTGTAGCACTTTATATTAACTGTGTGAATTCCCCAAATGTGTGACTATTAAGATTTAGCCGAAGACCCAAAATTAAATGTTGCCACGTTCTAGCAAGCAAAACCTTTTATAAAGGATTTTGTAAATTGTAAGTGAATTATAAACTAGAAAGGTGCCCTAATATCTCCCCCTCCCCTCCCGTACAGTCAAGATGGCGGCGAAGATAACAAAAAGGGGAATTATTTATCTTGTATATTGCCTAAATTTTATGGATCATAACATATTTGGTATGGAATTGCCATGCATATGTTTAAATGTACAATTTCAGAAAATGTTTAACACAAAATCTTTGTATTTAAAGAAAATCTTTTCTTAAAATCTGTAATTATTGGAGAGGTCTCATGGTGATTAGTGAGTAGTTTTTTTTCTCATACTCTGAGCCAGAAATCTCCACAGTAGCACTTACATTCACCACACGTTTCATTCCTCTTTTTATCTGAAGGTCTTTACAGAGGTTTGTTCATATATCATTCATAGCCTGATTTATAGAACATATTCATTTTAAATGGCTTTTTTTTTATTCGCCTGGGTTGTCTCTCCTTAATCTGCAGATGCTACATGTTCACCTTTTTCACAAATTGCATATGTGTACTTCAACAGAACACTTCAGATTATGTAATTTGAAAAGTTTGGTTTTGTAGTAACATAATCCAGTCATTCCCAATAAAAAAAACTATAATATACAGTATGTGTAGCAGAATTCAGTTGCCTTTTTTATTTCTTATCTAATGAATCATATCACAACCACTTTCATTGTGCTACCCCACTGGGAGTGCCAATAAATAGGTGAGGAACCCCTGTAATACAAGATGTCTCACCTTCTAATAAACCATTAAGTTTGGTGTCTTATTAGAAAGTATAGTACCTACAGAACTTGAACCCAGGGACTATCTTAGTGTTGAGTCCTAATCATGTTAATTGAGAAATACTGTACATGTCCAAGTCATCTTGGTTGCCAGTGGACACAGATTGCTGACACTGAACTAAACAGATTTAACACAATAGGCCAGGCAGGCCAGAATAAAAGCCTTGGCTGGACAGATTCTCCTCGTGCCTATGTTATTACTGTTGGAGGTCTGTGATGGCTGTTAGCCGGCTGAGCCTGACAACAAAAGGTGGTTTTATCCTATTAGCGGAGTGCTAACGTGTCTAATTCCTCTCTAGCCGATCAGTCTGTCTCTTTGGATGCAGCGGGGAAAGGAAAGCGGGAGGATTCACAAATTGATCCCATCTATAGGGGCACGACATAAGAAGGTTGAAGACTGAGAGGTGTTTCACTCAGCCAGCTCCAAGGTCAGCCAGTGATCCGGGCCTGGGAGGCAGGGTGAAATGGAACCTGTGGAGGCATGTCAGAAATGTTAATTCTGGTTGACAAGGCATAAATAACAGTGTCAGAGGAATTAGAGTTAGTTCCTGTGCTTTGGGTTTCACTGACATGGCAAGGAAGGTTTTGGTAGAGGGCCTGTGCTACCACTTCTCCAGGAAAAACAGTTTTCTGTATTGAATAAATACGTGTTATGACTATCGGTCCAATGACGCACGGGTCGAAGGGCACAATTTCAAAGCACTTTAGAAAACTTGGTTCTTTGGTTCTCTGACTTATTTTCCATAAATACTTAATTATGCTTCCCTTTTCCTCTTACTATACACACACACACACACACACACACACACACACACACACACACACACTTGCAGCCTCGGTATGAGATTCCTTTTTCTTTGGCACTGTAGGGTCTGCGGTGACATCACTGACCCAAGGGAAGCCAATTTTCCTATTTTCTGTGACACTCAGCCAGGAAAACCCTCTCTCTTTCCATCTCTCCCTCTCTGCATCAAAGTCTCTCTCTCCACCACTCCCGCTCTTTCATCTGAGCTTTTAACACAGCAGATAAGAAAGGAGAAAGGTCGGGGTGAGACGCATGAAGGCTGTGGCAGCTTGGTGGGACTACTTGCCTAAAATGGATCCGAGTGTATCACAGGACTGTGAGGTTATGCTGCTGTTCAGTGGCCACAGAGGGTAAAGTGGTGGTTCTCTTCAGCCCGTTATTCAGCTGAGTGCCTGTGCTGGCTCACTGCTGGACTCATTGTATCCTTGGAGAACACTTCCAATGGGACAACACTGTATCTGTACTATAGCTGCACAAAGTTCCAAGATGACTCCACACTGCAAAACACACTTACACTCACATAGCGACATGGAATGAAATACAAAAATATATGGTGTGAGTAATACAAGAAAATAATGTATACCCAGGAGAACCTGCAATAAGCACATTGGTGTCCTAGCCAAAACTTTCAAATGAAATGAACAAATGATTTTCAAAACCTCTTTTGCTCCTAATTATAACGTAAACCACTTTTTACCCCTGCCCTCACAGCTGTCTATTTAAACAAAAGGTATTATAGAATTAATAAAGATATACTCGGGCGGTATCTATGTTTTGGCCATGTTTACTGTTTACATGTTGACTGGTTGCTGGGAGTTTTTTTAATTTATTTCCAAATAGCCATGTTATTCAGGATGAGAGCGAGAGAACGCACATCAGTGTTGGAGAGGTTCTGAAGACACAAGTGTGAAGAATCCAACAATTCACCAATGTTTCGACATGGGTATAGAGCCATGTTACAAATAACATACATCTATAATCAACACAATATTGATCAATACCATATTTGACTAAAGAACTCCATGCTATGCAGGCAGATGAAGAATGCCAGGGACCACTGTGCTCTTTGAGATATTGACAGCTTAAATAAAGGGATCAACCAATCAAATTGTGACATATTCAAAATGTACACTATAGTGTACAACAACAGACAGCAAACTTTATTACTCCTTTCAACCTTGACAATAGCAGTGCATGCAGATCCAGTCCTTCCGTTCTAACCTTTTTACAACCATATACCCTTGAAGTTTGGAGTTATTTGTATTGGGACTCTTAAAAAAGCAGTTTTTTCTAATTTTCAGTACAGTAATTCTTGTGGAAAATGTGATCCGTGTCAGAGTTCATATATACTTGTCAGAACATGCTCGGTGTGAAAGCATGTGAATCAAGGGTGTAGGTTTGGTCTCAGCATTGGTAGGGACACTGCCAGCACCCCCCCCGCCCCCCCATATGAGAAAAACTTAGTTGATATACTGTTGAACATGCAAACTTTATTAAAATATATTAATATTTGTGTAACTTGGAACTGATTTAAACAACAGAAATAAAACCTTAGTTTAAATACAAAACAGTATTCTGCACCAAATAAATAATAATAATAATAATAAATAATTAAATAAAAAACGTTCTGCTAAATTGCCAATATACAGTAACAGTATATTCTATATCCAAAATATATATAAAAAATGTTCCCAGTTGTGCAGCCCAAAAAGACAAAAAAATGTAAAATAAATCTATTCTGCAGCACTTAATAGGTTATAAATAAAGTGCTTTCCTCCTTTATGCAATTATTAGTAGTGCTGGGCAATGATTACAATTTTTAATCGCGATTAATCGCACGGATTTTTTGCGATTAATCGCATTGTTATGGCAACGTTCAATAATGAATTAAAAAGTAGTGTATTGCGCACTTTTATTTTAAAAGTACTGCTATATGAACAAAAGGGCAATAACATTTGGTTTGCAAACACTTATTAAAACAAATCAGGTTCTTTTTAACAGCAGTATTCCCTTTACACAGTAGTGATCATATCTCTTCACTGCTCAGTGTGCTGACTGTATGTGAAACGTTCCACTGCTGTGCAACAGGAATAAAATGTTTCAGCACGTTTCAGCAAAAATGTCTGTCTTCATGACAGTCAGAGCATGTGAATGCTGCTCTACTGTTCATCAATATAATGCTGTAACTCCGAGGTGATGGTTACCCAGCGATCAAAGAATAAAGACACTTTACGCACAATTTAGGTGTATTTTCCCTTTAACTCACAAGATGCAGGTAGCATGTTTTATACTTAATGTGAATATAATTCATACTTTGTTGGCATCTTATTCTGAAAACCGGATGTTCTTCTGAAGAAGCCGGATGTTGTCTCACGTTAATATTTCCGCTAACTTTCAAAATCCTTCGCTTGCTCCCGATCTGTGCCGTTTGAATGCGTTTACCGTGAATTTCAGCATATAGGTGCACTAACATGTAAGTGTCTGCTGAGTTGACCACGGAGATCTGAGTGTCTGCTCAGCGATGTCCAGTAGTCTCCATTCCACCACCGCTGCCAGTGAGCAACGGACTTTCAAAATAAAAAAAAACGCGCTATAAAATAATTGTCGGCGTTAATTAATGAATGCGTTAACGCGATAATAACGCGCTAACTTGGCCAGCACTAATAATAATACGAATGAGTTTGCAAATATATTGTGCAAAATAATTTTTTCTAACAGGCAATTAAAATTAACAAAATATTGGTGGGGACAATTGTGTCTTTCCCAAACTTTGGTCGTGACTAGTCCCTATGGACCCTATGCAAACCTACGCCCTTGATGTGAATATCTAACCTGATGGAAATGCGTGATCTTTGTGTTGGTTCTTTCTGTAGGCCTCCAGGATGACCCGCTCAGATGAAGCCAGGGACATCGGGTGGGATGCCTGGGGCTCCTGGAGTGAATGCTCTCGCACCTGCGGAGGAGGGGCTTCCTACTCTCTAAGACGCTGTCTCAACGGAGGGTAAGCCTTATTTCACATCTCAAAAGACACAATTTGAAAGCATTTTTTAAATATGGCGACCGTGTTACAGAAATTTGAACATAAAAAAAATGAAATGTATCCAGCATGTGATCCCTGTACAAAGCTGCTGCCCATTGCTGGGGCGGTTATGAGACTGTTGAATGACTAAATCTATTATGGTCAGAGTTGCCAATCTGCTCAAGCGAGACATTACATTTTGAATACCACAAATGATCCTGCTTAATTGTTCTGTTGAGCAGATGTTTCCTGTCCCTTCACCTCATCTGTAGACTCATTATAGATGTATCATGTTATCATGTCTGGTGTCTGAGGAGGATGCAGGCATAGATCTTGGTGACCATGAATATAGCTCACTGATGCCAAAAAAACTAGTCAGTACAGTAAGTAATGGTATTACATCAGTTCACAAAACAAATAGACAGATGTCTGAAAGCTAAAGGCACAATTCCAATTTATCAAAGCTTACCTCTTATTAATATATGTTTGGCCATCGTTCCAATCCGTAATAATAATATTGTTCTTACAAAGTTAATTGCTGAGATCAGGTTGGAAACAAACCTCTAGGTTTGTCATACTTATTTAGAGGAAAAACTAAGATAAATGGGAAAAGTATTCAGCCAAAAGTTGGTTGTAAACATCCATCTTATTATCTTATCGCAGTTGTACTTTAATAGATTAATGCCAAATTCACACTACACACCTTTCAACGTCATTAGATCACTGTACTGTCCACACTTGCTGTCTTGTAATGAGTCTTGAAGTCGTTGTGGTTTTCACACTACATGACTGACTGGTAACTGCCCTAGGGCCCCAGTTTTGGCATTCAATTATTGCAATTTCATCATTTGAAACTCTAATGTACAATAGCAACAGAGGCAGGTCTATGATTATCTGTGATTTCAATCAGTAGAGAATTAATTTAGAGTGAACAAGAGTTTATTACATGGTGCGCAAAAAATGAATAGTGAAGAGTCTTTGGCGATTAGACTGCACTCTGAGGTCGTCTCTGAACCCCAAGCTGTTTTGGGGTGGTTTTTGCTCCTGTCACATTTTTCTCTCTGTGGCCTTAGTTTTCACTTCAAATTAAAAGTCCTGCACCTCTATGGAAACAGCACAGTCATGGCTAGAAGTAGAGAGAACTCAAACTTTTGTCTTTTGTGCAGAATAACAAACTTACAATGCCATGAATCATAAAAAAGAAAAACATTTTGCTATGTGTCTACAAGTGTTACCAATGTCTGAAAAAAAGGCTTTAAAAAAGGCTTTACATGCTATGAAAGTTCACACTTTTACAACCTCTACTTCCAGCCCCTCCTCTCCTCAATGCACTGTGATCAGCAACCTGCAGTTTCAGAATTTTATGTTTTTTACAGGATGTATACGGTTTATTTGGGGCAAGATTTTAAATGAGTCATGAGTCAACGTGTCATGTGTCGAAGTGTCCCTGAGCAAGACACTGTACCCCTAGCTCCCCGGGCGCCTGTCATTGGCAGCCCACTGCTCCCTATATACAGGGATGGGTCAAATGCAGAGAAAAATTTCCCCCATAAAGGGATAAATATAGTGTATTAAATTTAAAAAAAATTAAAATTAAATTAAATAAATTAAAATTAAGACCTGATGTTGGGATGAGAGCAAGACTGGGTACTTAATTTACTGTTCCTCAGTCTGCTGGTGTGTGTTTTTGGGGTCCCGTACCTCCTACCTGAGGGGATCAGGGAGAACAAGCTGTTTCGTGAGTATGTTGTGTCCTTAATGACCCTCAGAGACTTCCAGAGGTACCGCTGGCAGCCCACAACCAGGGATGTGCTTGGCCGTGCGCACCGCCCTCTGTAATGCCTTGCGATCCATGCTGGTGCAGCTGCCATACCAGGTGATGAAGCAACACTTCAGGAGGCTCTCTATGGTGCCCCGGTAGTCCCTGAGGATTTGGGGGCCACGGGACAAATTTCTTAAGGTGCCTGAGGCCGTACAGATTGGTCATATGCTGCACACCACCCCTTTATATGTGAACACACTCATAGCCAGATTGAGAAACCCTGGGTTGATTTACCAAGTTGATAACCATTGTCATTGGGTTAGCTGGATTGCGGTTGTTAAGGTTAGCTAAGCCAGATAACGAAGAGATACCCTGGGTTTGTTGAATACAATTCGTAGTACAGGCCTCTGCTGTGGAAAAATATGAATGAGAAGATGGCTAAAGAAAATAAAAAAATGTACCAACATCACTTTAAAGGATGATTCTAGTTCATCACAACCCGGGTTGACTTATTTGTACAATGGTGTATTAGGGCCATTGCAGTAAAAAAAAAATACAGAATTACGAAGCTGGGGAGAAGGACTATATTCAGAGAAAAAACTCCACTATTTCCAAGAGTGAAACATAAATGAATGTGAAAACTTAATTATATGTTATATATATATATATATATGTTAAAGTGACAAATGTACAAGAAAAGAATCACAAAAATGGCGAGAAAAAACTCTACAGGCATTTATCTTTTATTTCAGCACAACCAACACTCAAAAACGACCGTTGAGAAGACGTTACATACTGACACTTTTAAGGGGCCATGCCCACCTGTCACTGTGTTAGTCGAAGGGAAAACCCACAACATAACTGCTTATGTTGAACCAAATATTATGGTGAATAATGTCCTTAAAGTTTACTGGGCAAAAAGGAGTCTATTATACCCTGTTTATTCTGCTGCTTCTGCGACTCGGTCCCAGTTAAGCAGATCAGAATCACATCCAGCACCTGGACTATCAGCACTGGCGCCCCCCAGGGATGTGTGCTCTCCCCACTGCTCTTCTCCCTCTACACCAAAGACTGCACCTCAGAGGACCCAACTGTTAAACTCTTGAAGTTCGCAGACGACACAACGGTCATCGGCCTCATCAGGGACGGTGATGAGTCTGCGTACAGACGGGAGGTTGAACAGCTGGTCCTCTGGTGTGGTCAGAACAACCTTGAGCTGAACAAGCTCAAAACTCTGGAGATGACAGTGGACTTCAGGAGGAGCCCCCCAACACTGCCCCCCTTCACCATACATTACATTACAGTCATTTAGCAGACGCTTTTATCCAAAGCGACTTACAATAAGTGTATTCAACATAGGTATTCAAGAGAACTACTAGTCACCAGAAGTCATAAGTGCATCTCCTTTTTTAAACAAGCATCTAAGAGCATAAACCAGAGCAAAAGTACAGAGACAAACTAATATGAATACAATAAGTGCAACAAACTAATACGAATACAATAAGTGCTAAGTGGAAGGCTCAGGGTCGTACTTCTTGAGTACATCTTTTTTGTTGAAATACTTAATGCTCTTACTAACACTGCGACAACTACTACTACTGCTGGGAAAAGCTTGAGAATGACCCTCCTCCAACTGTCATGGAAATACCCCCCACTGAAAACCTTCCTCCTGGCCCAGAAGCACCATGGGCTCAATGGAAAACACTAAACCGCCTCAGAACAAGAACGGGACGATCAAAAGCTGCTCTGGTCAGATGGGGCTACAAGGCTGGCCCAACCACCTGTGAATGTGGAGAAGCAGACCACACTATGGAGCACTGCCTTGTCTGCCCTCTACTACCCAACCCTTGCAACTCAAAAGACCTTGCAGTGTTCAATAAAAATGCGAAGGACTGTGTAAAGAAATGGGAAACTGTCATATAACCATCAGTGAAACGAAAAGAAGAAGAACTGCTGCTAATATTTATAGTATTACTACTACTACTGCTACTACTTCCACTACAACTTCTGCTGTTGCTACTATTACTACTACTACTACTGCTACTGCTATTACTGCTACCACCAATATTATTACTACCACTACTGCTATTACTACCAATACTACTATTACTTATACTACAACTACTACCACTACTACTGCTATTCATGCTACTACCAATACTAATGCTACTACAGCTATTAGTATGACTACTACTAGTACTACTACTACTGCTATTACTGCTACTTCAAATACTGCTATGACTATTACTACTACTACTACTACTACTTCTTCTACTACGACTACTGTTATTTTAACTACTACGACCACTACTACAGCTATTACTATGACTACTGATTCTACTACTTCTTCTAATGTTACTAATACTTCTACTTCTACTATAAATATCACTACTGCTACTACTAGTACTTATTTTAATGCTACTAATACTTTTACTACTAATAATAATTATAGTAAAACTACCACTTTTACTACTAATAATAATTATAGTAAAACTACCACTTCTACTACAACTGCCATTGCTACTACTATTACTGCAACTACTACTAATACTACTACTACTTCTACAAATACTACTTTTATATGAACTACTACTACGACCACTACTACAGCTATTACTACGACTATGACTACTACTACTACTGCTACTGCTGTTATTTTAACTACTACTATGATCACTACTACTGCTATTACTACTATTACTATTACTCCTACTAATAGTTCTACCAGTGGCGGCTGGTGGAAAATGTTCTTGGTAGGGCTGTGCCACATCCAATCAATTTCAGCAAACATCCCAGAATGATTTAATGCAAACAAATTAAGGTATCAAACACGCATTACTACTTTGCAGTTAAATATTTAACATTTATTCCAACATGAAAAAAAGCAGTAAATAACACTTTCACAAACACGTCAGGACATCTTATTTTAGTCACCCTCACAGGGAATTCAGTATAATATAATATATATATCATATAATAATATTCAGTGTAATATAATAATATATATATATCATATAATATAATAATATATATATCATATAATATTCTGTATAATATAATAATATATATGTCATATAATAATATTCACTATAATATAAAACACACACACATATATATATATATATATATATATATATATATATATATATATATATATATATATATATATATATATATATATATATATATATATAATTATTTATATATAACTATATATCCATTCCTCAGACAGGTGCTTCATGTCCCTCACTCCCTAACTGTCCATGCTGGATCTGTCCCCGTTGTTTTAAAAAGCTAAATAAGTTATTAGCATGACGTCATCCAGCGAGCCAAACCTGTCTGGTGTACAGCTACTAGAGAAGCTTCACATGTACTGCTTCTCTTTCCTGCTAGTCTGCTGTCTGATTGTGAGGTCAGGCTGATCTGGGATCAGCTCTTTCAGCTGTAGTTTCTCCTCTCAGTTCTCCTCTCAAACGGGTCTTGGAGGAGCAGTGCTCGCGCTGGCGCTCGCCTGTAGAGACTAGTCTGACGAGAACGCGCAGCTTGGGGCAGAACGAAATCTGCCCCAAGCTGAATCTATTTGAGGACGCTGATTGGCTAAATTGTATGTCACTCATTTATATCTTTAGTCAGCATTAAAGCATCATTGGCTAAACTGCTTTATAGACCCGCCTCTTTGGGGCAGTTTCTCCAGCGCCCCAGCAGCTGAGACGTGCACACGCAGAGAGGACCTGCAGACAGGCAGAGAGGACGTGCAGGAAAAGCATATATTTACCGCAGATATGATATTTTACACATATTACTGGGTGATTCCATGTTTCAAAAACACAAATATTGTCAATTTGTATAGTTTATTATTATTATTATTTATTTTATTTTGTATTATTTGTAGCTCAAGGGGGGGCGGCGCCCTAGCGCCCTCTATGGACCAGCCGCCACTGAGTTCTACTACTTCTACTACTATTACTACTACTACCACTACTAATACTACTTTTACTACTATTACTTTGACAGTAAAATTGTTCAGCTTCAAGCTTTTCCTGCATTGTAATTCAGCTCTTAGCTTCGTTCAATAATACAGTTTAGCAGTTATACATTTCAACTAGAAGGGTTTTCAGCAGTGCAGTTTAATGCTTTTGGCCTTCAACATTTTTCAGACAGGTGGTCTCCCATTTCTGTATTTTCAGAAATTTTTTTGCGATTAATTTCAGCTGTCAGCATTCCAACGCATTTTCTGCAGTAAATTCATTTTCTGGTTGCTTCTATTGTTTCTGTTTTTTAGCATGTAAAGTGTCTTTGAGTACCTTTTAAAGCGCTATAAAAACGAAATGTATTATTATTATTATTATTATTATTAAATACTCCATTGTATGTAGTTTTCACCATGGTTTTCATCAGTTATGATAGCATCAAAGTAATTGCTGGGATCTGGGAACAGTAACATCACTAAAAAGAAGCTTCATTGAACAGAGGGAAAGAAGGAGCTGGAAACTCAGACAGGGTCCAGACAATCTCTACGGTCGGTGTGGAGCAGATGCTATAGAAAGTCAAGGAGACAGTGTCTGGGTCAGTTGTGTGTCCTGTATCTTCCTCACACTGATAAAAGCGTCGAGTGGGTGGGTTTTCAAATTGCTGCTGTTTTTAAAAGCCACATTCAGACTGTCTACTTTCATTGTCAGCCTGTCTCTGCTCAGCGGTGCTGGACAGTGTTGCTTGTTCAGGAAGTCATCACAGCCAATCTATTTCAGACTGTGCCCCGTGGCATTATTCTATCGCCTCCTGGCAACGCATTTGTCTCCATTATATCTGACTGCAGTCTCACTTTCTCACCCATGCTGCTGCTGAAATTTCTCCTTCTGAAGTGAGAACTTTTCTACTGCACACAAACAAATGGCATATGCAGTAAATACACACAGCAGTGCTGAAGCTTGTTAATTCGCACCTTGTGGTTGTGAGTTGAAATTCATAGTTGTGAAAAAAAGATGAATAGGAGGTAACACAACCTGCAAACTGGCCTTTGGGTTGTCTGGAGGGGGTTTTATGGTTGTGTGTTGTCATCGTTGGGCCAGTGTTGCTCCATTGAATGTTTCCTGTGGGGGAAAGGTTTTCTCCTACGGGGTGTAGAGCTACTGAAAAACATGTCAGCTAAGGCCTTCGGAGGCAGAGGGGGGTACTCCTATGATTTAGTATAGCTGTTTACTAAAGCAGGGGGACTCACAAGACAGGACAAAAGTTATGAAGCAGAGGGGGAAAAGACTTCCCACAATGCAACTTGATAGGATCCAAAAACACTTACCAAACCCAGGCTTTTGGTTGAAAATAAGCCCAAGATGAGATACCCTGTGGGGCATCATCAGGGTTATTGTTATCAGTTCCAACTTTGGAAAGCCCCCTCCAGAGCGCAGAGGGAGACACTATAAAACATTATAAAGTATACTGTAAATCCTTATAAGTTAATATAACTCCAAAAAAATGGTTGAAATTGATTACATTGACAATTTTAAGTTTCACCAACTCATTTTTGTAAGTTAAATAAACATCCTTAATGACACTAACCTCATTTTTTTAAATAAACATCATTGATTAAGTAGCTTTTAGTAGGTATGTCGTTTTCACAGTACAAATAGAGTAAAGAATAGTCAACTAAAATATTTATATTACTTTTAAAGGAGCTGTATTTAACATTCTGAACATTTCTATAGCTGCAAACCACTATGTGCTATATAAACATTACTAGTCAACCTGACCACAGAATGAAGTCACTCTCCCTCTGTGTGTGTGTTGTTATCAGAGCTTCTCCTTGCTATGTTGATATAGCGGGGCCGGCAGTGCGTGCTGTTAGTGCATGTTTGCCCATCTGAGCGTGTCCCACTGGCTGACTCACGGCCACCGCTTTGCACTGCTCTCATATGGCGGTAACAGCTGATGCCAGCGTAGCACCCACCCTCCGGTTCCCCCTCAGGTAAACACTGTTAGTTCTGTCAGCACTTTTTGCTGTTGTTTGCACTGTTAGTGGTGTTAGCACCATTAGCTGTAAGCCGCCGGCTTGCCTTCTACGTATTGAGAGCCGTTGAGAGGAAATCGAAATGCTGCCAATCTCATATCTTGCACCTTAACATCAAATTTTTTGATTCTTATTAAGGAATTGTTCACTTTATATTTACTTAACTTTTTAAGTTAAATTACGCTGTAAAAGCTCCCCTTTAATTAGTAATTGCTTAATTTTAACTCAAAATGTAATGTCAGGTTACTTAAACCTTTTTGAAACTTTGTCAGCTAGAGATAGAGCCTGGCCTGTCAAGACTTTCTGGTTCAAGTTAAATCTATTGGCCAAGTCTTTTGGTGCAGAAAGCGTGACAAAATTGTCAGCCAATGAAGGAAAATCAATAACTATATTACCTTCAAGCCCAACCACAATCCCTGAACGTGGCATCTGTTTAATTGTCACTGGGAGGAGCCCAAACAGTGAATTGTCCAGAATTTAAAACGTCAAATAAAACATTCTCTTCTAGGCCACAGCAACTGTGGAATATAAGATCAACCTGAAATTTGTTCTTTCAAGTGCAGCCATTTAGCATTATGCAAAAAATGATGGTCTGAGATTGATTGGAGATTGTATTCACCGCTCTTTGCATATGAGAATAAATATGTTGTTTCTTTATGATTTCATCTATTTTATACTTCACAATAATTACATTTATTATGGTAATACCCAAAACCTGCAACCTGAATGAAATCTGAGCAGCAGAAGAGATACAACATGTGATGATTTCTTCCTCACTGACACAACCACGTTCTGATGACACCAGGACAGTATATACTTTTACAAACTGAAATTTCCATTTATTAAAATTTTTAACTGAATAAAGAATAAAGACAATTTTCACCGCAATGGACAGAGTTGACAATTGAAAGTCCTCCTGTGTTGCCTGCAAATTCCATTTGCCTACTCTGTATATGTATCTTGCATTGTCTCTATATGAAGTATTTTGCCAATTGAGGCAGTGTGGCAAATTGGACAGAGGTGCGTGTGGGGTCTGAAAAATAATGGTAAACTGAAGTATGTATACTTGTATAACATACACAGCTAAAGTTCACTAGGACCACAACTAATCATTATTTATTATTTTTCATCTGTTCATTATTTTTTCACGATTAATTGACTAGTTGTTTTGTCTTTAATATTTCAGAAAATGGTAAAAGATGACAATTAGTGTTTCCCAAAGCCCAGGATGACATCCTCAAATGTCTTGTTTTTTTCCCAACTGAAATGTATTCAGTTTACTGTCATAGATGAGTAAAGAAACCACAAAATATTCACATTTAAGAAGCTGGAATCAGACATTTTTACTTATTCTTTCTTTCCTTTTTTGTTCTTTTCGAAAAGTTACTTCAACCGATTAATCAATTATGTACTTGTATAGCGCTTTTCTAGTCTTTGACCACTTAAAGCGCTTTTACAATACATGTCATTCACCCATTCACACCCATTCAAACACTGATGACGGGGACTACCATGCAAGGTGCCATCTGCCTATTCATATCCATGCATACATCGCAGGCACAGCCTACGGAAGCAATTAGGGGTTAAGTGTCTTATGGTAAGAACGTAATGAGTGGATCTGGTCTGCTCTGCCTTTGTCAAGGTTGAAAGAAGTAATACTACTTGCCGTCTTACTCCGGACTACCGTGCCTCCGAGTTGATATAAAAATAAATACAGGCTCAACTCAATCCAAAATAATATCAACCGTGTTACGGAAAATTGCGTCACTTTTTTCAATGCTGTTTTGCCATGTAATATTCACGTTCTCTGTAAAAGTATTCATTCATTCATTCATTTATTGACTCTAAAAGTTGAAGAGAAATTAGGTCTTTGGTGATTAAACTTTATCATGACATCAAATTGAATGGGGTAGTGATGCCAAAACTAGACCATTATTGCTAAACAGAATACGACACAGTTATTGTTTTATCTCGATTGTGTTGTTTTCAAAATCGTTGAAAGTCAATATTGTGATTGAAAATAACATTTTATCCACCAGTCAGCCTCAATATGTATATTATAATTGAAACGTCAGTTGATGGTGCTTCTGAGAAGCCCAAAGTATGCCAGCCTGGTTTCATTCACCGGGAGTCAAATACCAACATTTTGTCAGGGCCTCAGCATCTCATACCGACGCACAAGGCCCCTTTTAGTGTCTGTATGAGACATGTGGCTTTCAACTTACTTCAATGTAAACCCAGCCCCGGCTACATTAGATGCTCCGGAAGTCAGGTGATGTAGTATGAAGAGCCACAAAGTATGTGAAGTGAGGAGGACTGGGTCCATGGTTAGGTCAAACAACACAGGACTTTAACCCAGAAGACCGTGATTCGAGACCTGTGTGAAACCAAAAATAAACAATGACTTATTTTACGTAACAGTTACGTAAGTTCATTACATAACATACCTCACGGAGTAAGTAGTAGTGTAGTAGTGCTACTTAAATGGTAAATGGACTTTCCGACCACTCAAAGCGCTTTAACACTACATGTCATCATTCACATCCATTTATACACTGATGACAGGAGCTACCATGCAAGTTGCCACCTGCATATCAGGACTATCTAACATTCCTAACACATTCATACACCGTTGGGGTTAAGTGTCTTGCCCAAGGACACATGGACATGGGGCTCGAACCGCCAAATCCTCTGATTGAAGGACAACCATGCTCTACCATTGAGCCACAGTCGCCGCTTAACTGGAGTTACATTAGGAATATACCTATTTTAACCTGAACCACAATCCTTTACTAAACCCACTCAAGTAGTTTTGTTGCCTAAACCCTAGTGAAGCCAAGGGGTCGTGACCAAGTGTCCGTAACAGGACGGGTTGTGAATGCTGTTATTATCAATGTATAAAACAGCTGAGCTGGATTCGGACTCGTTATGAAATACTGTGACGACATTAAATGGTAAATAACCTTGCTAAATGGGCTTACTTTTATATAAATTTAGTTCCGATAAAAGTGAATGTATGAACGCAGTCAATGTATGAACGCAGTGAATGCAGTGTATTTGGCGTTCAGTATCTTGCCCAAGGAAACTTTGACATGTGGACTGGAGGAGCCGGGGAGCGACCACTGATCTTCCGATTACAGGATGCCCCGCTCTACCTCTGAGACACAGCCGACCCTATTGTGGCCTATTGTTTTTAAAATGTCAGATTTGGTTTTGAATTGTGGTTTACTGGGTTGGCCTGTTAAACAGAGCTTGACTGCCAGATATACCGACTCAACACATTAGGTTCTGAGAAAGCACCAAAAGAAACTTTTATTTTGCCCAGGTGTATCAGCTTATATAGATGACAGTCACATGACACTCACAGCTGAAATGCATTGGCAATAATTGGGTGCAAAATCAGTTGCTTCAATTAACACCCCCACTTGATCACACATTATTGACAACCATAAATCATACAAAGAAAACAAACAAACATGGAAACCAACTGCACTTAACTGGCTATGCCCCAAACAAGAACATGGAAAAATTAAGTAGCTTTGCTTTAGTAGCTGGTTTTGTCATCAGGTCAGCTACCATCTGGTCTGTTGGGCAATACTCCAAACATACTTTACAGTCATTAACAGTTGATCTCACAAAATGGTATTTTATATCAATGTGCTTACATCGCTGTCTGCTGACTGGATTCTTGGCTAATGCAATTGTACCTTGGTTATCTTCAAAAATCTTAGGTACATCATACAGACAGTCATCAAGATGTTCAAGCAGTTGAGATAAGTAAAGACACTCTTGTGTGGTGGCAGCCAACGCCATATACTCTGCCTCACAAGTCGACAGTGCTACAGTTGGCTGCTTCTTGGTCTTCCAGGAAATCAGAGGACCATTCTCACTCAGACTAACACAATACCCAGTTGTACTGCGCCTGTCAGTTGCATCACCTGCCCAATCTGCATCACTGTAAGCAAACAACCTCAGCTCATCACATTTTCTGTAACACAACATTTTGTCATTTGTGCCCTTCAAATATTTCAGTACATGCTTAACAGTTGTCCACTGCTCTTCTGTCGGCTCACTGAAATGCTGTGACAGTTTGCTCACAACAAAACTCAGATCAGGTCTGGTGCATGAGGTTAGGTAGATTAGGCTACCCACTGCCTCTCTGTATTTTCTGGGGTCACATAGCTTCTCATCAGTGTAATGCAGCCTTGGTTCACAAGGTGTTGACCTGGGTTTACAATCCTGCATATCAAACCTGTCAAGCAGCTTGTCAACATAGCTCTGCTGTGACATGGTCACACATCCATTACACTGGTCAAAAGTGATACCAAGAAAATTCTTCAGTCTGCCCAAATCTTTCATCTGGAACTTCACAGTAAGCATCTCTTTTACTGCTTTTAAAGCACTCTCATCACTGGCTGCAATAACCAGGTCATCAACCCAGATCAGTATGATTACCTTGTCATGTTCCGTTTCCCTCTCATAAACACAGTGATCGGCTGGATTCTGTACAAACATGTTTTCACATAGATAGTCATGCAACATTCTGTTCCAGTTTCGACCTGATTGTTTAAGCCCATATAGTGACTTCTCTAGTCTACACACCATCTTCTCATTTGTCTGAGATTCTACATCATAACCCTCTGGCTGTTCCATGTAAATCTCACAATCAATTGGTGCATGTAGGTAGGCGGTTTTAACATCCATCTGATGTAGGATCAGATCCTCCTGGGCAGCTTTCTGCATCAACACTCTCACACTAGTCAGGTCGGCAGTAGGAGAAAACGTTTCTCCATAATCTACACCCACTTGTTGACTGTATCCCTTGGCTACATAGCGGGCCTTGTACTTGTCAGATCCATCAACATTGGTTTTGAGAGTATACACCCATCTACCCCCCACTGCTTTCTTGCCCTCAGGTAAGGTGGTCAGAGTAAATGTGTTGTTATCCCTCAGTGCCTTCATCTCCTCATCCATTGCATCTACCCACTCTCTTGAGTTGGATGAAGTCACAGCATCTCTGAACATCTGAGGTACATTACAAACCATCCTGTAGCAATAATCAATGTTGACCTGAGCCTGATCACTCTCTATCCCATAGAAGTCTGGCCTCCTCCTCTCTCTAGCAGGGTATCTCCGTGGAGACGGGGATTCGGGCTTGACTTCACCTGTCTGTAGGCCTATCTGGCTTGGACCTGGCCTAGCCTCTAGGATGTCGTTCTGCTCGGGTTTGTCAGGGTCAGGTCTGGTTGTTTTAGACTGCACACCACTGTCATCGTCGGACATGTCATCAGTCTGCTGCCCCTCAACACAGGACATGAACCTCACCAGTCTGTGCTTCATCACCTTCCTGCTGTCAGGGTAGTAGACCATATAGGCTGGACTGTTCTTGTCATAACCAACGAAGATGCCTTTGTCAGACCTTGACTCTAGCTTCTTCCTGTCCTGCCTGTAGGCGTAACACACAGTACCAAACTTCTGCATCCTGGAGACATTAGGTCTCCTTCCTGTCAGCATAAAGTAAGGTGTCTCTCTGGTGCGGTTGTTGAAACATCTATTCCTCACCACTGCTGCTGTCTGGACCGCATACGGCCATAGCTCCTTGGCTAACTGGCTCTCCAAGAGCATACATCTAGCCATGTCAAAAAGGGTTCTCCAGTTACGCTCAGCAGTGCCATTCTGGTGTGGTGAGTATGGAGCTGATGTTTCATGTCTGATTCTATTCCTACGCAGTAGAGCTTGGTAACCCTGCCCTGTGAACTCTGTACCATTATCAGACCTGATACACTTCACTTTCCCAAATGGGGCTGTGTCGGCTAGAAACCTCTCTGTGGCTTCTACAGTGTCACACTTGTGCTTTAGACAGTACACAAACACTGCACTTGAATAGTCATCAGTAAAGGAAAGTGCATACCTATACCCTTCCTTGGACTCTGGGTCAATGGGGCCTGCCAAGTCAGTGTGAACCAGCTCTAAGGCTGATTTGGCCCTCACATCAGGCTTCCTGTTTCTGTTCTGAGTGAACTTGCCCTGAGTACACACTTCACATATCATGGATTTGGACGCTTTACCCCTGATTGACATTCCATCCACAACATTCTCCAACTTCATGACATCATCAAAATTACAGTGTCCCAAAATCTCGTGCCACGTCTGAATATCATGACAGCTCATACATTGGTCATCACAGTCATTGTTTACTGACACAGTAGGCAAATAGAACAGTCGGTTATGCTCATGAATGAGGAAGCGCGTACCGTCTCTATACTGCAAGACGTCTTCTCCTTCCTTGAAGATCACCGTTGCCCCACTATGAGTTGCAGCTCTCACGGAGAAGATGTCTTGGGGATACGAGGGGATGTAAAGCGCCTGCTTCAGTGTGGCACTAAGGTGCCGCCCCCTGCTGTCGATCAGACACACCTCGGCGTCGCCTCTGCGCTCTGCGACCCCCGTGCAGCTTGTGCCATCGGCCAGCTCCACGCAGTGCGTCTCGGACTGGAATTGGTCATCGAAGTTCTTGAACTTCGCCAGGTCAGTGATGATATGCGCCGTCGCACCGGTGTCCACCATCAAGCCCTTTCTGGTGACACCGCTCCCTGGCTCGCTGGTCACCAGCTTGAACACGAAGGTGTTGTCATCCGTCTCCTCGGACACTCCGCGCGCATTGTCCCGCTGCCACTGTCGCCATCCTCCTCGCCGTCCGGTACTCTCGCCCTGGCTGTACCACTGTTGACCACGCTGACAGTCTCTTACCTTGTGACCTCTCTCGCCACAACGGAAACACACAATGTCCCCACTCTCGGTGCTGCGCGCACTTGCGCCTGCTGGGGCAGCCCTCCTTGGATGCGCACGGGCCCCCATGACATTGTCGTCGGCCGCAGCTGTGCGCATACTTTCAGTGCTCTCATAACTGCGCAACTTAGTCTTGAACTCCGGAAAAGAGAGAGTCTCATAACTTTGAGTGAAAAAAATGGAAAAAGGCTTAAATGAGTCTGGCAGCCCCTTCAAAATCATTGCAACCAATAGTCCATCGCTTAAAACCTCTCCAGCATTACGCAGCGCTGTGATCGAAGTCTCCGCACGTATGACATAGTCAGTCACACTCTCACTACTCATCTTTTGCAAAGAAGTCAGTTCTGTATACAGGCATACAATGCGGGGCTTACCCTTGCCTGCATAATAGTCGCGCAAAATCCTGAGCGCTCTACGCCCGTCATCCACTGCCTCTCGCATGACCAGAGACAAACTTTTGTCATCAAGGAATTGGATCAGTTCCGCGTACGCTTCCGCGTTCTTCGCCGCATCCTCAGCCAGTGCGTTTTCTTCTGCGCCATCGGCGGGCTGATTTAAGATGGTGTCCTTCAGTTTCTGCAACCGTAGATGTCCCAAAAACTTTGTCTCCCACAGTTCATAGTTCTTTTCGTCCCCATTAAAAACAAGACGAGACCAACGTGAACTCGTATGTTCGCTCATGGTGCTGGCACTCCAATTCGTGAGACACGCACAAAAGCAAATGTCTCTCGGTGGCTACTCACGCCGGATATCTCTTCGCTCAAACGTCTAACGCATCTGGGCCCATAACCTGTTAAACAGAGCTTGACTGCCAGATATACCGACTCAACACATTAGGTTCTGAGAAAGCACCAAAAGAAACTTTTATTTTGCCCAGGTGTATCAGCTTATATAGATGACAGTCACATGACACTCACAGCTGAAATGCATTGGCAATAATTGGGTGCAAAATCAGTTGCTATTACGCGGAACTGATCCAACTAGGATAAGGGGATAAGCTCTGCGTTGTGCCTAACAACGCCCCTTAGCTGTTGTAAAAACACTGTAAATCTCTCATGGCCTATTGCTTAAATATGGAATACCTACATGTGTATTCATTCTTCTTTTTGAAAATTAAAATAAATTGTCTTGTTTTTATTTAAGCAACAAAACTTTCATGACCTGACATCTCACTGTGAATGTTCCTAAAGCAGTTCACATTGAGTTAACTCCTCCCACTTTGGTCCAGTATGGTGCCTCATTGTTTGTAGTGCTCCTGATGGGATTGAGGCCTCTGTGCTTCTTCCCTCCAGTCTTCCTCTGCTGTGGAGAATATGGCAATAGCAGTGGTTCAAAAGCATAATTTATCAATGCCTGAATTGTGAACTGAATTACAGCCAGCCACTCTTGAATGTATAAAGAAAAACTTGTTTCTGTTGATATGATATTGAGTTCATTACTTTCATCTCTGTGCCTGTCTCCTGACAAGTTGTCATATTATCTTTTCACTTTTCAACTGGGCTCTAAAAGACACCCGACACTAGTTGTTATCATCACTTCTCATTATGACAGCGGTACATTTCTTGGTGAAAGATGATAGAAAGCTCTGTCATTTCACTATCAAAGGCATAACTCGCATATTCAGAATGCTTTTAATATCTATCATGTGTGAACAGTAAATTATTATCCTTCCTTTCCTTTTTTCTGTAAAAAACTACAATTTTAAAGAATCTGCTCTACAGGAATGTAATGTTTCTTGTGCTTTATGTCATTACAAAAAAAGGATGATGAGGTGTGTCCTGTATTATTATGAAGGACTGCAACACACAGAGGTATTTAAAATAAAATACTAAAGAATCTAGATATTCAATTGGACATCATGCTGTGACTTACTTCACCTCACTTTAGGCTGGTAGCAGCCTGATGGAGGCTGGAACAAACAATAGTCTCAAGCGGTTTGATCTTCTTACTCAACAACTGATCCTTGCTCCTCCGTTATTTCTTCCAATCCTTTTCTTCTGTTCCTGGTCTCTTGGACACCTGGATAGCAGGCTCATGATTATGCAAGACTGTGGTCCGTCATATGCCCACTGGTACTTGACGGCTGGTCAGAACCACGATCCTAATAATGGGTATTCTTTCCCTCAACAGCTACAAGGGTAAGTAATGGGCTCATTCCACACTGGAAAACAGACTTCAGTAAGGGACACAATATATGCTTTATTAAAATGGTTTTCAAACCGTATTTCATTTTAGTTTTGCAAAACTGGACTAACTGGTTGATTTTGCAGATGTATGCTCCGAGTGGCACAACCGCTTCCCGGAGCTTTTCTGTGGGGCTCTCTAGGGCCATCTCCCACACAGTGGATGAGACTGGCTGATGTAGGGCCAACGCCTTAATATACGTATGTAATCAAAGGCAATTTCAGAACCACTAGATTCATTAACTACCTCCCTAACTGACTAATTGACAAAATAATACATTTGGAACATGATGGGGCTGTCCAGTACTTGAGCTAATCTGACAAGGATGAAGAGTTTCACTGTATTGTTGCAGTTGTTTACTGAGATAAACAAAACATGCTTCTACAGCATTTCTCTAACATTGGTCACATGTTTTCTTTTTTGCATTGCACTATGTGACACAGTATTTGTGCCCTGTCCGGAAAAACAGACCTGTGCAGTTGTCATGTCAGTGTTGTGAGTTTAGTAGAAGACGTATGGCCATAGCTGTAGACATTCCCAGACACACAAACAGTTTGAGCAGTTGTGTTGTAGTTGGTTCATTAATATGGAGCCGTGGCTCTCCGTGGTCTGTGTGTGGTTGTAGGTGACTGAAAGGCTGTTGTGTGGTTCTCCACAAAATGGCAGATTAGACCACGCTCACTTTACACACAGATAAATGAGCTGCTAGCAGTTTAGCCTAATGTTATTGTAAGGCAGCAGGAGAAATGTGCTCTTTAGTGGCAGTTAGCACACCGAGAGATTGGGTGTTATTGTTGCTAACAAGGTGGAACGGATTTAACAGCGTGTCCCTGCTGTCACGGGGAAAGAAGAGTTCTGCTATGCCACATTTCACACAGGGCTCAGGTTCATTCTGAAGGTGTGTGTGTGTGTGTGTGTGTGCGTGTGTGTGTGTGTGTGTGTGTGTGTGTGTGTGTGTGTGTGTGTGTGTGTGTGTGTGTGTGTGTGTGTGTGTGTGTGTGTGTGTGTGTGTGTGTGTGTGTGTGTGTGTGTGTGTGTGTGTGTGTGTGTGTGTGTGTGTGTGTCAGCTTTGCATGACATTTTGAGCTCTGCCAGCTGGAGCTCAGTAAAGTGCTGAGATGGCTGCTGGCTAGGTGATGTATGCTGCAGGTGGAGTGTGATGTGACCTTACAGGTGTGTGTGTGTGTGTGTGTGTGTGTGTGTGTTGGTGTCTGTGTGTGTGTGTGTGTGTGTGTGTGTGTGTGTGTGTGTGTGTGTGTGTGTGTGTGTGTGTGTGTGTGTGTGTGTGTGTGTGTGTGTGTGTGTGTGTGTGTGTGTAGGTGCAGTGGTGTATAAAGTACCCAAAATCCATACTTGAGTAAAAGTAAAGATACCTTTCTGGAAAATGACTCCAGTGAAAGTCACCTATTAGAATACTACTTGAGTAAAAGTCTTAAAGTATTTGATATTTACTCTACTTAAGTATCAAAAGTAATTTTGTGATATTAAATGTACTTAAGTATTGAAAGTAAAAGTACAAGTAAATGCTGTCAGAATTTTGAGAATTATGAAGTTTGTTCTTTTAAGTCCTGTGGCCACCTGCCTTGTAAACTCCTATGGGCCTGATTTGAACACAATAGGCAAAGGTCTTGCTCAAGCTGAATAAGCTGAATCTGCAATTGGGCGACTGCTACCATCATAACTCGATCTGATCATCAACAAAATGACTCAAATATCAAAACATGATCAATACTAAAGCAGCACCGAAAGTAACAACCCAGTCATTACTTGAAACTGAAAAATGTCCTGAATTCTCGCAATTTTCAAAATTGCGAGAATTCAGTCTCGCTCTTCTTGGGCTGAAGACTAGTCCTGCGATGCTAAATAGCCTTTCACAGGCCGCTGAGGCAGGTAGAGCTGTGTTCAGCTTCACAGACAGCTTGAGCACAGCTGGGAAGGATTTCAGCAAGTTCATGTGATCTGCTGAACAGGCCAAGTATCCATCCAGTTGTTTGGTGCTGTCTTGTGCTTGAGACGACTGCAGGGCAGAGAAGAAGTCATCTTCATCAGATGAACTGGACCTGGTGGCATCACCTAGCTGCAGGGAGGGTTCTTCCATGTGCTGCTTGATGTAGTCCATTCCTGAAATATAGTGAGGGTGAAAATTTAAATGATAGGATTAATACAACTTTCTAACATGTCATGACCCCAACCTAAGGTTTTGTACTAAATAGTTTGTTTTAATTTGAGGTTTATATATTTAGTTTCATGCACTGTCAATGCATCCATAATTGATTTGTGGATTTGCCAATATTACAAAGAGTCAAAATGTACACCCATACACTTATTTTTCACTATCCCCATGTTGTCTTACCCATTCTGATTGTGGCATCATCCTTTGTCCAAGTTGTTCGGAATTTTGGAAGAATAATTGCAGCTGCGATCAACTCAGGGTCTCCTGACATGTGGCCAAAACGATTCTTTATTCCCACCTGTAGAGCATCCACCAAAGGCTTGCAGTACTTCAATGGCAACTTGACCGAGTCAGCAGGTTGATTGTTGGAAGTAGCCACCCCATCTGGGCATTTGCCTCTGCTTGCAAGATGTTGGTTGCCTGGGCGACTCGGCTCATGACAGCGGCATACTCTGTGAGGAATGCGAGTTCAGCTGGATTGAACCTGTGATGAAAACAAAAACAACAACACCGTTTTATAACACTATATAACCATTTCATCAGATTCAACAAAAAATTGCTGGATGAGTAATTAACTAAAATGGATCAATGATAAGTGGAAGTTGGGATACAATGTGAAACAGTTATTAGTGCCCAAGAAAGGGTGGGGAAACGCATCCACAGTTTTAAAGACATTCAAGACATTATGTTCAATTATGATGACATAATAAAACATACATAATTCTTACTTACATCGGAACCTTTAGGTCTGTGCAGATGACTCTGATGGCCCCCTCTCCCTAGTCTTTGATTATCCTCAGCAGTCTTTCCACTGCCAGGAACAAGGAGTTCCACCTGGTAGCATTCAGGCGCAGCAGTTGGAGGGAGCAAGCATCTTCAACAGTTTCGGCTGCAATCTTGTGGATCTTCCACATTTGTTCCAAAGTGCATTACACTTGCCAAATGTTGAACGGTACACTTTCTTGTATGCCTCATTGGATGTTGCTTTCTGGGCATCAACCGTAGCTATTAGGTTGAGTAGGTGACAAGCACAGCGCTGGTGCTATAGGAGCTGGAACTCCAAACCATCATCTTCATTCAGAAGCGCTGACACATCAACAAACTCCACTTCTTCACCCCCCTCTTGATCCTCTTCATCCTCTCCTGGTTGAGATGCATCACCATCACTTCCGACTTTATTGTTGTTCTCATCTTCACCAAAAACTTGGAAAGCTTTTATGAAGTTAGAGCCGTTGTCTGTTGTTCTCTGAATCTTCTCCCGAATTTCGAACTCGGAATGGATGTCATTCAGGGCGTTTGCCAACACATCAAATATGTGCGAACCTCTCAGTTGTTTACAGGCTAGGGCTGCTGAGCATCTTTTGATGTCAGCTCTCCATATTTTTTAAGGTGGTGTACATGCTTTCTCTGAAACAGTTAGAGAAAGACATTTTGTAAGCATAACAACTTTAGCTAGCCCCACTTGCTACACACACTTGCATGCATCTCCAACTCCGACGCGGTTCAAATCGGAATGCTGCGCTCTCGCGGCTCCTGTCAATCATATGGTGTGGTGGCTAGCTAACGTTAAGTTAGCTAGCTAGTGCTGCAATGATTATAGCTAAGATGACTCAAATCAACAAAATCTCACAACTGTCAACACTTCCTCAGCTCACTAACTCGCTAGCGATCTGTCTACTACACTAATTGTCTCATTTGATTTATGATAGCTAGCGAACGTTAGCCTAACATACACCATGTATAGCTAAATTAGAATTTCAGACACCTGTCTCCCCCCCTCCCCCGCCAAAGATATCTTAACAGGTTTATGCTAATTATGATAACTAAACATTAACGTTGGATTTATCTTAATTTACCTCAATGTGTTTCCTGAGGTTGGATGGGGAGTTTTTGAATGCCAATAATTCAGTAGCTTTGGGTAAGCATAAGAGGCACTTCATCCGGTACGAAGACTCTTTCACTCCAACATATACAAACATTTCTCGCAAATATGGCCACGGTGTTGGTCTTCGTCACCAGCGTCGTTTGTTGCGGGAGTAGCAGGTGCTTCCATCTCTGCTTCCATCATGAAATCAGTTATCGTAAACTACTCATGTAGTCGCTCGCTAGCTAGCATCCTGGGCATCAAAAAAACGCGGCTTTGAGAGCACTTGTTTGCAGTTGCGCATTAACGTGATTAACCAATGATTTAACTTGCAAGCTTGGACCACTGATTCGCCAAACCTGCTTGCTTGCCGTCTGTGTTCCACCACAGTCCCCGACGTTGGTCTCATGATTCTTTTTTTTTCTAAAGATAGATTTGATTTTGTAGCGAGTAACGAAGGTTTCAGGGGAAATGTATCGGAGTCAAAGTTTTCTTTGCAAAATGTAGTGAAGTAAAAGTGAAAGTCAACAGAAATATAAATAGTTAAGTAAAGTACAGATATCCAAAAAACAACTTAAGTACAGTAACGAAGTATTAGGGGTGTAACGATACGCGTATTCGTATTGAACCGTTCGGTACGAGGCTCACGGTTCGGTACGCATGACGAACCGAACAATACGTTAATACTAGTGCATTTGGAAATGCAGAAGCTTAAATTGTGGGATATATTATGTTTTCGGTGGAGCCACTGTTCTCAAACTGGCAACACACATGACGTAACGGACAGCGTGCTCTCTGACACGCCCACCACCAAAGAAACATTTTCTACTCCAGTCGGGCACTTTGCGCTGTGAGACACGCTACACGAAGCTAACGTTAGCTCGGTGCAACATGGCTAGTAATAGACCAGGAATAGAAGATCCTCCAACGGCCTACAGGTCTGGTGTTTGGAGCCACTTTGGTTTCTCTGTGAACTATGAGGGCGATGGCGAGAGAGTGGTGGATAAAAAAACAACGCTATGTCGCATTTGCTACACGAGTGTCGGCTACATCAGTGGGAATATCTCAAACATGTTAACCCATTTACGCCGACATCACCCCAGTGTGGCAGTGGGTGGAACTAAACGAAAACCTGGAGCAGCACACGCGCTTCAAACTCTCCCCGAAGATTTAAGCAGCTGTTCCCTGCCGATGAGGGCTAAAGCAATCACCACGGCGGTTGGTACACTTACAGCCGCGGACATGAGACCCGACTCTGTAGTGTAAAACGCTTTATGAACCTGCTGAATGTTATTGAGCTCCGTTACACTACTCCTTCACGAGCCCATTTCAGCCAAAACGTAATTCCCGCTTTGTACAAGAAAACAAAAGCACAAGTAGAGAATCACATGTCCGAGGCACCCGCTGCTGCTCTGACAACGGATGCCTGGACGTCGAGGGCTACACAACGCTACCTGACTGTAACACACATTACCTCACCACTGAATGAGATGAAGAGCCACGTTCTTCAGACACAACGCTACCTGACTGTAACACACATTACCTCATCACTGAATGAGATGAAGAGCCACGTTCTTCAGACACAACGCTACCTGACTGTAACACACATTACCTCACCACTGAATGAGATGAAGAGCCACGTTCTTCAGACACAACGCTACCTGACTGTAACACACATTACCTCACCACTGAATGAGATGAAGAGCCACGTTCACTCAGGTATAGTTCCATCAAGTTCATACTAAAATTATGATGGAGAAGATGTAAGTAACAATACTACATTACATTTTTTACCCCAGAAGATGGGTCACTCAGGTATAGTTCCATCATTGTTCAAAGTCAAAGAATAGCTTCATGATGTTAGTTTTAATGAATAAATATATTTTAAAATCAAGTACGTTTCTCTGGCATTTATAGTTTTCTACTGTATTGAAAATGTACCGAAACGTACCGAAACGTACCGAACCGTGACACCACTGTACCGTACCGAACCGAACCGTGGATTTTGTGAACCGTTACACCCCTACGAAGTATTTCTACTTCGTTACTATACACCACTGTGTAGGTGTGTGTGTGTGTGTGTGTGTGTGTGTGTGTGTGTGTGTGTGTGTGTGTGTGTGTGTGTGTGTGTGTGTGAGTGCATATGCATTGGGATTTTCACCACCCTAAATAGTCTCAACAGCAATGTGTATTTCCTGTTTCTTCACACACCTCTCTGTCAAGAGTTATCAGAGTTATGTTCACTGTTCATAACAGGCTGAGCTAATAATTGTCAGAAAATAAAAGATTTTTGTCTTGCTGTTAACAAAATCCCTGTAACTGGGGAACTGTTACTGAAGAAATTTAGAAAGAACAGTTGCTACAGCTTAAAAACATCTATTTATTCATAAAAGTAATCTCTGTTATACTAAAGTCTGGCAAATATAGACGAGTTGCTCCATCAGTGGAATTGATTCTCATTAAAGCTTATGATCAACAACTATGTGCATGTAGTGTTGTCTTTTCTTAAAGCTTGTGTATCACTGAGTCGTCTGTATTTGCAATAGTGATGACAATGTTTCTTTTACCTTCCTTTGCAGAAGCTGTGACGGCAAAAACATCCGCTACAGAACGTGTAGCAACATGGTGAGTCTGGACTTTACCTTATTTTTAATGTAGTTACTAAATTAAAAGACTATGAATAAATAATAATAAAAATACCTTTCATGTTAACTTGAAAAGGAAAACTATATCTGAAAGTGTTTTCAGCCTTAAATCTTACATTCACACCTTTTTGAAGGTGATATGTGAATGACAAAGTCTGATTTCAGTTGGACTTCAATTGAACTGTGTATTTTAGATTTTCAATTAGATATATGGAGTAATGATTCTTCTCTTGTGAAGTTGATGGCATCTCTTCAGTTCTCAGTAATTAGAATCTCTAAGTTAAGTTAATGCTTACCAACTTTATCATTTAAAATCTTCTGACCTCCAGTATTTGAAGTAAGGATCAGGGTTTGTTCTTTAATATTCATATGTCAGATTAGGGCTGCACAATTAATCGAATTTTAATCGCGATCACGATTTTGGCTGCCACGATTAAATGAGCATGATCGTCGGCGATATTGACTACTAAACTATTGTTTAAAATGCGTGCTCTGCTACATATCAAATCAAGCGCTTCCTCAACTAAGAGTCAGCCAACCACCAGGGGGAGAACGAGATGGGAGGTGTCATGAAGGTGTCATCCACGCACCCTGCAGCGGCAGCCTCAAAAAAAGTTCTGTCTGCAGTCGACTCCGGTATTAGTAGAAGAGTAGAGAGAGACAGACAACAGAACAGAGAGCAGACGGTCACGGGTGTCGTGTGAAAGGTAAATAAAATGTCAGGAGCAGAAGGCGAGGAGCTAGTCCCTCGAAAAGGATCATCATCAGTTATCTGGAAGTGTTTTGGATTTAGGGCAAGTGATGTTAAACAAGAAATAATCATATGCACAGAGTGCGTTATGCTGCGTTCACACCAAACGCGGTGCGAATTCATCGCGCCGCAAATTCGCGTCCATCGCACCATTTGTGTTCATTCGCGTGAATCGCGCGAATCGCGCTGGACGCGCTGGAGAGGGGGCGGGGCTTATCGCCCTGAAAGCCGTTCAACTGTCCGCCATCAACCATGGAAAAAATAACCTCTATTTCTGCTTAGTACGTGTTGTGGAAGTCCCAGATATCACGGGAAACTAAACGCCGTCATGTCTGGGTTAATAACATCATCCGGAGCAGCTCCGTGTATTTGATCAAGATGTATTCACTGTGTCTAGCAAGCCACACGTCCGCTGTTTACTACAGCTGTATGAGCCCCAAATAAACTGATTTGGCTGTGATTTAACTGCAATAAACCGACAAAAAGGGACTCTGAAATAACTACCTAATGATGCCGATTTGTCTGAATTCATGTTTTGTTAGTTCTCTCCGCAAGCAAATAACTTTTAAAATACTTGTTTTCTCAATGGAGCTCGGATCGATCGGTGCTAGGCTATGCTAACATGGTAGCAGCTCCATCCGTGAAAGTGCAATACAAAGATGTTGTCCCTAAAATTAATGAATAATCGTGATGAATAATCGTGATCTCAATATTGATCAAAATAATCGCGATTATGATTTTGGCCATAATCGTGCAGCCCTATGTCAGATACATACAGTATGTAGCCAATATGTTATAGCTGCTA
Source organism: Leptoclinus maculatus (assembly GCA_032191485.1). NCBI lineage: Eukaryota > Metazoa > Chordata > Actinopteri > Perciformes > Stichaeidae > Leptoclinus > Leptoclinus maculatus. The sequence goes on from JAVDOI010000282.1 coordinate 76,174, forward strand.
GTTGTGAACATTAACTAGGCTGCCACTCAAAATGTTTGTGCCTCTGCTGTCCCAAGCTAAGAAGGTAACCAAAGATCTCAACTCTTTTGAGTTTGAGTCATTTCTAACTTTGGTTTCTTAAAATGTTGAATGCTAAACCAAAATGATAAAGGATTTGTGTACCACAAAAATGTAATGCGTTTTGTGTGCCAGGTTGAGAAATAAAGGACACATCAATTATGTAGCTATAATAAATTCTGTTTAATGTTATTACCTCCACCAGTTCTTGACAGTCCATCATGTAATATCAACATCGTCATTGGATCCATGAGAGACCAGCAACCACCACCACTCTGATGATGGTAGTTTTACAGGACTTCACTTTCCCAAACCACAGAAGAGCATCCAGCCTGTTGAAACAACCTTCTTAACCTGTTTTTTAATCAGAGGATGACAAGTCTCATTTCTCTTTCTAGTCTGGTTTAGTCTGGATTCATTGTAGAGCTTCAATCACATCTAGTGGGAAATGTTCCCAGGATAATATTTATCCCCTTTCCCCTATTCACACATGGAGGCTAACTGTCTGAACTGAAGGCTGTGTTTTATAGGCTCCATACAGGCGTCTGAAGGATATGTAGGCAGGCTGATTGAAGCTGATGTGTCAGGCTAGATGTGTCCAGATGAGAGACTTATTGGCTGCCAAAAGTCAGCCAGTTGTCACTCAGAGGAACAAGCATCCCGTATTGATCTGAGACAGCTCTCAGTCCACAAAGGCATCCAGGTGTTAAGATGTTGAGAGCTTTTCTGCACCACTACCTCCTCTGCATGGTCAGACATGCTGTATATTTCCTCCGTCCATTCTCAACCACACACATTTTAATATAATCCTATATTTTATTACCTTCTTTAAAATGTGGTTTCAATTGTCGTAGAAATTGCATTTGTGACTGCACACCTTGACCACCAATATTCAGGGTTCCAACATATCCTGGAAAACCTGGAAGCTCTTTTTTCAGATTTATAATAGAAGACAGCTGACCCCACTTGTCTCAGATATATTGGAATCAGTGTATGTGCCAGCAGATACAGTTACATAAATGTCCAAATGTTGGCTTCACAGACATGCACACACTTGAAATATTTTACAGACATGTATACACTTTGCCATGAGAAAACAGCAGCACTCACTAATATCTAATGAAACCATTTTCATTTAGTTTAGTTAGATGACCGAGGATGGGATAAAAGATCTCTTGTTGCTTCCCTGTGTCTTCCTGATGGGAGTTTTTCAAATTCATAAAACAAACGAAGTGAAGGGTCCTGAACTATAAATGTTGCTTTCCTCTTGGTTTGTGTAGTGACAGCTCCACCGGCTTTCTCTGAGGGTTCTGCATAATCTTGCTAAGAGTATTTTTCTCAGAATTTCTTTGCTCACATCAAAGCAATTTTATTTCCTTTAAAGAAAGAAACATTGCATCGCCTTCTTAAAAATGTATTGTTTTTGATTGTTCTTACAAATTCAAGTTGGTGTCTAAAATCATTACTAAATATTTCACTAACAAGGACCACGCCAATAACAGTATGAGTTTCGAGAGGGTTATTGCACAGTGGAATGATTGTTAGATTCAAGAAGCGGAAGGGGTCGAGGAATGAAGGGGAGTAGGGTAGAGGGATGATGGGATGTGGGGTAGGGATGAAGAGATGAAGGGATGTGGGGTAGGGTCGAGGTAGAGGGATGAAGGGATGTAGGGTAGAGGGATGAAGGGATGTAGGGTAGGGATGAAGAGATGTAAAGCCCCAGTTTCACCAAAAGCCGGATGTCCCCGGATCACCTCGGATAAAAAGAGGTGAGATCCGGGGTGATCCGCGGTGATCCAGGAAGGAAATCGTCCCGGATGACAACACATTTGACATGTTTCCCGGTTCTACTACGGTCCTACTACGGATCCCCCCTGTTCAAGCCTGGTTCATCCCGGATGGCCACGGTCTATCCCGGATGGCCACGGTTTGACCACGGTTCAACTACAGATACGCCCCGGATGCGTCACGGATGCGTCCCGGATGAAGCGTCAGGGTATAAATAGTCCTGATTTTCAGAGACAAAATCACTCTTCCGAAAATATTTGAAAGGACAACAACATGCCGAAAATTAAACCCATCCGGGGTGCTCCGGGCTGTCAACTAGCTCCCGTTTCATCCCGGATTAACACGGTTTTGCTACGGTTCATCCCGGTCTTACCACGGTTCATCCTGGTCCTACTACGGTTCTTCCCGTTTCTTCCCGGATGCGCTACGATCAACGCCGCCCCCCTCTCCATTCCCGGATGTCCCCGGATCACCCCGGATGTTAGTTGTACGTCCGACGAGCCGCTCGTCTTCCCGGATACGCCACGGACGGCCGCGGATGGCCACGGTTCAGCACGGATGGCCACGGTTTTACTACGGTTCATCACGGAATGTCCCGGACTGACTACGGTTTCACTACGGTTCCACTCCCGGATGACCCCGGATCTGATCCGTAGTGTATCCGGGGACATCCGTAGTATGTCCGGCTTTCGGTGGAACTGGGGCTTTAGGAAGAAGAAACGAGGAGGGTTTGTAGAAAGGAGGTTAGGCGATCGATGGGGGACCGTTGATGTCCGGCGGCTGGCGGGAACTGGAGACGGTAGGGTGGGGGCTGTCTCTTCGGAAGCTCTGGCGGTGCAGAGTCCCCAAAAGATAGCTCCATAAAGACGGATGCCGATGGGCGTTTCTGGTGTTGTTCGGGTCGGAACAAACTTATGAGAGGTACGCAGGTGAAGACCAACAACCAAGTATCTTGAGGATGTGGTCGGAAAATCCTTGGCTTGAAGCGGTGGAGGCGGCGCCGAGTAAACTCGGGGAGTATTCTGGATCGGGCCAAGATATGGCGAAAGGGGTGGTGAGCCGGAGACCGCAACAGGGGATCTTGCAGGGGAGTTTGGCTGGCTGAACTTGAGCTTAAGTAGTCCCGGATGGTTCGTACGGACTTGAGTACAAGTCTGGTTGGAAAAGGTAGATGGGTTGAGGCGGACCGTATTGGTTGGTCTTGTGGCATTTGAGGTTGACTGTCGGGATGATGGATGTGATGTCTGACGCGGTGGCGCGTCGGGACGGATGATGGTTGGAGTTCAAGGCGGTGAACTCGGAGCAGCGAACAAAGCTGGCAAGAACGTGTACTTTAATGCTTTGTCCATGAAGGGAGACAGATGACCTGAGCTGAGGGTGAGGATGCCGCAGGTGAGGAGGTCCGAAGTGAGGGGCAGCCGTTTAGGCATAGTTTGGCTTTACGGACCTTCGAGTAGCATGGCGACGTGTGAGTGGGTAGGCTGGGCACGGAGCCCCTGAGGACAGTTTGTGTAGAAGTTAATTCCACTTACGTAAAACCTGTACGGTGGAGGCTTGACCTAAAGGAGGGAAATGGATAAGTGACTGAAGTTCGTGGGGGTAAGGATCTCGAGTGACAGGAATGGAAGGCTGAAGCAGTCGCGAAAGCTTCGAAGCGGTTCTGTCCGGTGAGGTACGATGAGTGCTTGGGGGGGGGTGACGTTGTTGAGGATGCCATCTGCGCTATATTCTGAGTGGATGGCAATGGTCTATAATGGTCCGTTCATGCCCCAAAATAATGGCTACTATGACTATGGGATGCGTTTCGTGGATCACGGAGGAAGGTGTGGGGGATGAGAATTCAAGTGGCCAAGGACCGATTGTCACTGTAGAAGCTGTTGAAGCTGATCGAGGGCAGGTATACCGTGGGTTTATCAGAGCTTCTTCGTGCTGGGGAAACGAGGTGGCTGAGAGCTGTGAGACTGAGTTCAAACATCAACTTGCTGCAGTAAAACCAAAACAATGATCTGAAGGAGACAACTATTTTTTTTCCCACTAATGTGGTATTGTTGGGGCGTTCCTTATCCTTATTTACAATTCTCATGAATGCACACTCATCTATGCATAGGTGGCCTTTCTCATGTTTACGCTTGTCATTTACACAGTTATCTGAAGGTAGGAGCATTTGGTGAATCTAAAGTGGCTCGCTCGTACAAGCTCACCATACAAAAAAGTAAGAGAAAGTTAAGATAGGAATTAGAAAATGTTCTTGCATGAGGTCCATTGAGTTTATCCTTGATAGCTATCGAACATGTTCAATGCATTTGGGGGCGACCGTGGCTCCCTGGGTTAAGAGGGTTGTCTGCTAACCGCAAGGTCGAAGGTTCAATCCTTGACTGGGACGTGTCATGTGTCGAAGTGTCCCTGAGCAAGACACTGTACCCCTAGCTCCCCGGGCGCCTGTCATTGGCAGCCCGGGCATACAGGGATGGGTCAAATGCAGAGAAAAATGTCCCCGATAAAGGGATAAATATAGTGTAATAAATTAAATTAAATTAAATTTCCTTCAATAAAAAACATATTTTTTGTGGTCAACAGGGTGGATAAAACAGAAAATGTAAATGTTATAATAGGAGACACATGACCGGTGAAATGGAATATGGGAGACACATTGGTAATTAGAAAACCAACAGTAAATTATAAAAGCCTTTTGGAAAATCAGTTTGTGAAAAATCATTAATTCGTCAATGTAAATGTATTAACTGTCACATTTAATAATAATTATTTAAGCATTTTACATGTTTAAAAACATCCTTTAAATGCCAATTTAATAAAGTGGGACTAAAATGAATTGTCCTTGTTGTTCTTCTCGTCAGGATTGCCCAGCAGAGTCGGGTGATTTTCGGGCCCAGCAGTGTTCAGCCCACAATGACATCAAGTACCAAGGTGTCACCTATGAGTGGTTCCCGTCCCCTTATGACCCCTCAGCACCCTGTGCACTGCGGTGCCAGACTAAAGGGAGGAGTCTCACTGTTGAACTGGCTCCCAAGGTGCTGGATGGGACACGATGCCGGGCAGATGCTTTTGACATGTGCATCAGTGGAGTGTGTCAGGTAACGGATTGTATTATAAGTCAGTCGTAGTACAGTCAGTGTCATCCACCTCTGATATGATTAGATAAATCCACCATTTGTCTCCATATCTATGTGAAGGAGGCTCATATTTAATATGCACGTTTATTAATTGGATAGTGCATGCTTGTGAGGAGTTCACATGTTTGTGTTCCTTGTAGCTCCTTTAGTTTTATTTGTATTTTTTTTATGAATTCATTGATACTGAATTAACCAGCTATGAATTGTAGGTTTTATTATTCTCCCAAGCTAGTCCCCAGCAATGTGGCATTTTAGAAAGTGTGCATCTGTCTTTTAATAGCAGGAAAGTCAGTGAGAGCGCCATCACACACTTTCTCTTTACGCAATGGAAAGTTGCTGACCCTTCACAGATAAGACAGTGTGAACATGAAATTAATCAGAACTGTTTTTTGGTTCTTTGGATTACTTATACAGTTGGATCTCCATTAGGGCGGAGAATCAGCCGAGTTCAGTGAGTTGAGTTGAGTGCAAAGCTTGTTTACATGAGATAATAAAATAATTAACTCATGATTTTGAGATAACGACATAAAATAGAAATTTAAAGCACGGCTCGGATTCTGTTATTTAGAATTTCCTCATTGCTTTATTGCCTTGCAGCCAATAATGTGGTCTCACATGTAGTAATGGGGCCATCATGAACTGAGAGGGTGACCTGGGACATGGACACTGTGGTCCCTACAGCATCATAATCATGTCACGGACTCTATTCTTAGTTGAGCTTTGTTTCAGGATAAACAGAGCTGGATTTACAATGGAATGCTTCCACTCCCAGGCTGGCTGCATGACAGGAGGAGGAGCACACGTATCACGCTTGACAGATCCATTTTCCAAACAATTATTCATACTCTTTGGCCCATAGGTAATGAAACCTATTACAAGCTACTTACTGAGCGTCTTTAATTTAAATACCTTCAGCTTTGTTGGAAAACAACTGATGAGCTTTGGACACCTTGTCAGTTTGACATGCTGTTTGAAGATGAATATAACAAATAATATTTGGCAATTTGGCAGTGTTTGTGGTTATGGTTACCAAATGTTTTTGGACTGGCGTTTAAACACTCCCAGAGCCACTGGTAAAGTGATGCTTTTCTGACAAATGCATTTCTGTCACCAGCTATACATTGTAATCATGACGAATGGAATGAAATATAATATATAGACTATGACATGGTCAGCTTAAATCAAGCAATCTGATTGGTTCATAGACCTATGACCTCTAATTCTTTTGCACTTTCAGTATCACTCCATGTCTGAGAAAAAAACGCTGGACTGATGTGTTGTCATGGTTACCACCGGGTTGGGGGGGGATCACTTCCACCAACACAGGACAGGTTACAGAGCACAGAGAGCCCTCTTTGCAAGAAACCCTTAGGTTTCAGTCAAATATATAATTGTTTAGGTTTACGGCTGTGCAGTGTGCACAATACGGGGGGGGGTCCCAAATCAAAATAGAATGTGAAAAGCTTAGCCTACTATGTGCAGCAGTAATCATTATTCAAATTGAAAACATTTATTTGCGAATATTCATTGTGAGTGCGAAAAAATATTTCCTGCCGTAAATGACACAGAATCAGAATCAGAACCGTTTATTGCCATGGTATGTTGAACACACAAGGAATTTGACATGACTGGAGGTGCATAACATTTAACAGCCAGCTAGAGCCACAACATGTCGCGCAAAGAGAGTCTCTTACTTCTGTTTGGGGTCCTAAATGGACCCCCTTTGGACAAATTTGATCCAGTGCAGTTCATGAGAACCTGGATTAAAGCAGGACTTTGTCTCTCCTCTTCTTGGAACCACGGCGCCAATGAAAAGAAGCAAAGTGTGCATTGGTGCGTGTGTGTAGGGCTAGAGAGAGGCCAGTGAAGACAGTCGAGCCTCCCCAGTTGTATTTCTTGAATACGTTTTAATGTGTTTGAGGGCTCAAAATGTCCGCTCGACAGAAGCAGTAGATATTGGGATTGTCCTCGCCCAACATGTCACGCTAGCCCACTGACCAATCACGTAAGCTAGAAGGCTCTGACACGTCAAAGAATACGCCCAACATGTCAAACTAAAGATCTGATTGGTTGAACACTATGACAATCAACAATATCGTCCCCATTCACTTAAACTGCAAAGGGATTCACTTGTGAGTCTGAAGGCCTCGGGCCTCTCTTCTTACCTAGAGACACAGAGGTGAAATCTGATTGGATAAAAGCTCTACTTAAAACAAGCTGCACTGGAAGCAGAGCAACTGAGGAAGACAGTAGCTGTGCAATGAGAAAATAAGATAATGGGAAAAATAATTAGAATACATGTAGTATTTATGAAAATCAATTACATGATAAAATAGCTGTAACTTTGTGATTCTGTCTAGGCCAGCAGAGAAGGCTTAGCTGGCCCTGACGGCCCACCACTGGGTTTAGGGAAAGAGTCTAGGGAAACAAGTGACTAAGGTGACAACATCTTAAAGTTTACTTTTAGTTGCACACAGGACACAAACGGCCTCCTGGCCGAAAGTACTGTCCAGTTCCTCCCACCTGTGCTGGATGGACTATCTCACACTTAATACTACATCAGTTGCTGTGGGGTGTAATAAGGACGGTGTGTGTTTATATTGGAGTTATTAGCAAGCCCAGTGCCTCCCTGTGTCCATGTCAGACACAGAGGAGCCCTGATCAAGCTTTGGTATTTGACTCATTTGGAGTGAGAATGTGTTGTAACTATATCACACTGAACATAGAGTCTTTCCTTAAAGTGTCAACTCACTGCACAATATCACGACTTAGTAAAGAACTTTCTCTGATATTGAGGAATTTGTATTAAAATTGGTAAAAGTGTATTCATCTTTTTGACTCAACACATTAAAAATATTAATGTAAAGTCAACGGCATTGAATAGGCATGTTAAAATGAAAAAGTCAAGGATAGTAGCTAATGGGAGGAACTCAAGGCAAAAGAAGAAGAGTCAAGAAAAAAGGAAAGAAAGGGAGTAGGAGAGTAATGTGTTCTCTGCTTCCTCAACAACAGCCGAGAGCATCCCCACCAGATTCATTAACAACATGCCCTGCTTGTGCAAATCCAGCTGTCTGCATCAAACAGCACCAGCTCACAATGCAGCTCCTTCACTAGAAAAGGCAGATGCATTCGCAAACCGACATGTGAAACTGTAATACACGAGTCGGAGGAGGCTTAAACCTCACCACCTCTACAGTTGGGGGGGTAGCTGAGGGGTAAAGGAGCGGTGATGGACTCCAGGTCCCCTGGTGCACGACGTCTGTCACTGCGCTTCCTGACACCAAACTTTCACCTGCTCGCTTGAGTGTTTTTTCTATTTGACAGTAAGTGGGCGGACCCAGTCACTATTGTATCACTAGGTTACAATCCTCTTTGGATTGGCTAGATATCACTCCCAACACAGACGCTAGGTGGCGGTATAACGGTGGTTTGCAATCCACCACTAAACACTATTCGACCACATCTCAGAGGTAAATATTGTACTTTATCTAATTTGTCTAATTTAATATTTGTCTAGAATCTAACGGACACAGAAACTGTGCTGCATTCAAGGTTATTTCCATTCCACTGTCTAAAGACTTTTGTTTACGGCGTATTTGAAGTTAGTTATTTTGCCTAAATGTGCTTTGCTGCAATGTACAATGTACTGTGTATAGTGAATAAAATCCTAGATAATTATGGTAATAATTAAGTAGTTTCACAAGTAATTTCACAATATTTTACCACTAATGAAAATCTGAAAAATTTGACAGCACATCCCAAAGTCTTAGTGGTCAAGGAGTTTACACAATTGCTGACAATGAAATCACCATGTCCCTTGTTTGAGTCCAGCCAGGGATCATGTCATCCTCCCCCCTTGTCTCCCTTCAGTTCCTGTCAGCTCGTTACTGTACTGTGTCCAATAAACAAAATGAAAACAGTTCGGTCTTGACTTAGATGGGTTCCTGAAGGCTTGTATCAAAACAGGTGGTGATGTCTGAGATTGCTCAGTTGTGATGGAAGAACTCAGATGGTTGGTCTGTATGCCATGCATCATACATTTCTTTAAAACAAAAATCCAAACAGCATCATATAAAGCAATATGAAGCAATATATCACGTATGTGTGGGTGGAAGGCTGAAACAGCAGGCACTGAAAATACCTTTTTTTCACATTTATAAACATTAGTGGGAACACGACTTTAGTAGGTGACTTCTGTATTCGGAAGCTGTTTGCTGTTTGGCAAGGACCCAGGTAGAAAAAAAACAATTCACCATTGGAGCTTATTTCCTCCAGGCTAGAGAAGTTAACCCCCTCCACTTTGTTTGGCTAGTACTCGTCCCACGAGTTGGACTTAGTTTGAATGCCGTGCCAGAATCTGCCTGTAAAAATCCAGTACATACCAATTCTTGGATGGACTCAGGCTGCTTCTAGAGCATCATTGAACTGAAAACACCAACAATCAGGCCAGACACACAAGTATTTGTTGGCAGTAATGGGAGATGGATGATGGATGTGTGCTCAAACAGCAACTGCTGCTTCCTTGGCATGCAGAGAGGGCACTGGGCCTGACAGGGATGAGATGGCATCACATGGCTGGTGATGGAAACAGAAGCTCAGGATGGGGAGCTGGGTTGCTGTGGTGCTGTAGCAGAAAGTTTGTTAGTGACTGAATGAGGCCAATCCCTCCTCTACTGCATGTATATGGATTAATAATACACCACAAAGTAGCATGGAATCCAGCTGTATACAAGGAGAAGGGAAAATAAGTCAAATTCCACGGAGTAAAGGGGAAGAGAACAGCGGTGTGTAAGTCTGTCTGTCAGTGTGTGTATGTGTCACTTTGTTTTATGAGTCTGTCACAGCAACTCGCATGACAAGCCTCATGCAGCATATCTACATTAGGCTGTGTGTCTGTGTGTACGTGTAAGCACGAGAGCAGTGGTGGATTAAATAAAACTCAGGAATAGAAGAGGATTCACTGTTCAGTGGCACATAAATCTGTACGACAAAAAAATCATAGTATATACTAAGCAGTATTAGACTGACATAATATACAGTATGTCGTATTTGGGGTTGGAAGTCTACTTACTTTCATTTAGGGAGGAGAACTGAACAAAGTATGAAGAGGATACTGATTTTTGCTTTTATTGCTGTTCACAAAAAACAAGGATCAAATATCACTCTGTTTGGCAGTTACCTTTAATTTGAGCATCCACTATTCATTTTTGAGAAGACAATATTGACGAGCAAGTATATGTTTCTTATAGTGTCATTATTCAGTGCTTGGTCAGTGGCCTAAACTTCAAACTATAACGCTCTTGGTACCCCTCTAGCATCAGGGACTGTGTCAATATACGCTAAAGTGTCTTTTCAAAATACACTTTCGTCTTCAAATGAAGTTAGGTTCAGACAACAACTACTTAGTTAGGCATAGGAAAATAATGTGGTTGACATTAATTTAACTGACTCATGACTCGCGTGAATAGCTTTTCACAAATGAGTCATGTGACAAGCGACTCACGTGACTAAAGGACACGGTCAGTGGTCCGGTGAAAATCTTGTGTTTCTTTGACACATTCGTCATCACTCCTACCCGCCCTAAGAGGACTAATGGCACTTTATACTACTGAACTTGCTCTGACCATCTAAAAATTACACAGGAAATGACATTGGAGTTAAACGGTGGCTGAATGTGTCAGTATCATATTCCGATGGGCACTGACAAAGCTGCAGTATTTGGAGTTGGGCGTGAGAACAGATTGGTTTTGCTGCTCCTTTTTCACCTGTAACCACACTCAATAGGGATGTCACAGGGTACTGGGGTACAGTGGTGCAAAAAGTACTCGGATCCTTTACTTATTTGCGAATAACAATACCATGGTCTAAAAATACTGAATTCTACATCTTATTAAAAGGAGCAGTGTGTAAGGCATCTAGTGCTGAGGTACCCTCCTTTCACCGCTCCCTTTCCGAGCTTGTCAGTGAGCTATGGTTGCCTTCAGGTAGCGGTTGGTATCAACAGGATTGTATAACTACTGTGCGCAACTGTTATTGATACTCGGTTCTTTTTCATGACTAAATAATTTATTTAAAAAACATATATATACTATAGTTTAAAAAACGATAAATTCAAACAAGATTAGAATTTATTTCAGTAATTCAGTAGTAACTCAGTATCAGTCATTCCTCCTGTCCTCCTGGCTGGTTTGTCTCAAGCAGCAGAGAAGTTTACAAGAACAAACTAAGTTGAACAGAGACGCTGGACAAACTAAATTGAAATAGGTTTTACTTTTGTTTACATGTTTCTGTTTGTTGAACAGATGTATTGATAAAGTTTTGGCTTTTTAGTCACAAAACAGTACCGAGTTTAGTTTACGTCAGCTCGACTAATCGCAACCTCTCTGCTCGCTAACTAGCTTCACGTGTGTGTGCTTGTGTGTGTGGAGGAGCTCAGCCCCCACACATAGAGCAGAGCAGAGTCTCACAGCGTAATAAGAAATTCCACCAAAAATTAACAAGAACCGATAAAGAGCACCAGTAATGTCAGAGCTTATCAATACTCCCTATTTGATACCGGGTTTCAGTACCATCCCTATCTTCAGGTAACGTAAAAGCTTGAAAAGGCTCTCTCTAGAGCCAGTGTTGGGTTTGTCTGTTCTGGGCTCCTGTCGGAACCAGGCGGCAACCCCCGGTTTATCCTTTTTATTCCCTCAGTAAACATTGTACACATGAGTTTATGGTTTCAATCGCTTCTTTTCCAAGTCTTCTTCAATACAGCATGATGTTCATTTCGTAAATTATGGTCCTATTAAGAGTAAAATAGACCATAAAGCGGAGTGTACTTTAGGGCGGGCTTACTGTGATTGACAGGTTGCTGCTGCTACCAGAGCCGTATAAGTGTCTCTATGTCACTCCTCCGCATTCAAAATATGGTTACTTCTGTTCATTGGTTGCGAAAAAACAACATTGCAACGGCCGTAATTCGAGGTGGCGATGGTGCAATCACCGAACTCGAGGCTTCAAAACGGCAATCCATAAACCAATGGGTGACGTCACGATGACTACGTCCACTTCTTTTTTGGAATATTTTATGTAAGAGAATGTGGAGAGCATACAGATCACAGTACATTAAACATTACAAACAATTATATAACAAGTTAAGAAAGAAAAAATACACAAATAGATGAAATACAATTAAGTAAATAAATAACCCCCCCTCCCCAAACAAAACAAAACAGGTCGGTGCATAGAGTGACACAGCACAAAGAGATACTGCAATGACACAGTGTATATTGTAACTCAGAGATCCAAATAGTTACAGTCGGTACTGTTAGTGTTGTACACATGTACTCCAAATAAGGCTGCCAGATTTTCAAAAATGAATTATATCTTTTTCTGAGACTATATGTAATCTTTACAAGAGGAATACATCTGTTAATTTCCACAGACCATTTGTTAATGAGAGTGGGGGAATCAGATTTCCACGTCATTGCTATACATTTCCTGGCCACACATGAAGCAATTTCTGCAAGTTTAGTTTGGAGCTTCGTTAAAGACCTGTAAACATAGCTCAGGATCTAATGGAAAGGTAACCCCTGTGATCTTCGTTAAGGTATTACAAAAGTCAAACCAAAAGGACCTCACCTTTGTGCAAAGCCAGGTACAGTGTAGGAAGGAGCCGACCTCTATACCACATCTGAAACGCATTTCTGACAATTCAGGTTTGGATTTATGTAGCTTCTGTGGGGTGAGGTACAGTTGATGAAGAACATTATAATGAACAAGTCTGTACGGCATTAACCGTTGCTGACAAACTGTTCTGGCAACTTTTACACGTTAGTCAACCCAGGTAGAGTCATTCCAGGGCCCAGGTTGGTTCTCAAAAAAGATCCTGGAGGTAACAAAAGAAAGTTCTATACTGGACAAGTCATACTTTCTCTTCAGTTCTTCAAAAGACATGAGGAGTCCTTTATCAAAGCAATCTTCGAGATGCTGGATTCCTCTGTAGGGGAGTGACCGGTAGGAATTTGTCCTGGGGATGACAGAGTCATTGGGGGTCCCGGGCTCTGTTAATGAGCCCGACTGCGGATGGGAAGAAGCTGTTCATGTGGCGTGAGGTCTTGGTCCTGATGGACCTCAGCCTCCTGCCAGATGAGAGGGGCACAAACAGTTTTTGTCCAGGGTGAGAGGGGTCGGCTACAATCTTTCTTGCTCGCTTCAGGGTCCTTGAAGCGAACAAGTCCTGGAGGGACGGCAGATTGCAGCCAATCACCCTCTCGGCAGAGCGAATGATGCGCTGCAGTCTGCCCTTGTCCTTGCGGCTGCAGCTTTTGGTGACAGTCTCATATTCAGTCCAAGATTTTTGTGAACTTCATACCATATTTTAATACATTTTTCAAAATAGGATTGTCTGTCTTGTTGGATATGGTTTTGGAGTTCCATTTATAAATAAAATCACTGGAAGTTTCTTCTTTCAGAGGATGAAGTCCAATTTGTATCCAAGAGGGGGCAGCATCACCGTCAAAAGATTACGAAATATATCGCATCTGGGCTGCTAAATAATACGTTTTTAAATTGGGTAGTCCAAAACCTCCTAGACTATGATCACATTTACATTTTTCCATTGACACCCTTGGCGTTTTACAGTTCCATTAAAAACTGTCTAATGTGTTTGTTGAGGGTTTTAAAAAAGGTTTGAGGTAATGGAATAGGTAAGGACTGGAAAAGATACTGCAACCTCGAGAGAATATTCATTTTCTTCGACCAATTAGAGTGATGGGTAGATTCATCCATCTGCGTAGCTCGTCCTCGATTTTACTCAGCAATGGGAGGTAATTAAGTTTGTACACATTTTTAAGATCATTATCTATAATGATTCCTAGATAGTTAATAGACGGGGGCTACTTAAATGGGGTTGTTTGTTGGTATTCAGTGTGATCGAAGTTCGTGAGTGGAATAATTTGACTTTTTTCCAAATTGACCTTGTTTCCTGAAATAGCACCATAGGTGTTTAGTAGTGTCTGTAATTTAGTGAGAGAGTTAACCGGGTCTGTTAGATACAGAATTACATCATCTGCCAGGAGATTCATTTTATGATTTATTTGGTCCACTCTGAACCTAAGTCCACTTCTTATATACAGCAGTGGTGGGCCGTGCATTTTATACCCAGGCCTTCACTGCTGTCATGTAGCTGAAATACCACCTTATAACCACATGATGGCGCCACAGCTATTATTCGTTTCTAAGGCTGTAACTATGTACGTACTTGTATTAAACCGTTCGGTACGAGGCTTACAATACGTTTGAATAATGCTAAAGCATTTGGAAAATGCAGAATATTCAGGAAAATATAATGTTTTCTGTGCTCATGTAGGACAGTGGTTCTCAGCTTGTCTGGCTGTGGGACTCACCATCATCCCTTAATGACAAGCCGCGGCCCATTCGTCTCTTTGGGAGACTGTCTTATGATTTTACTTTCACAACCCAAACATTAAACGTACTGCTCTGCAATCTCTTTCCTCGTCTCAGCCCCCTGTGTCACGGTGTATGGTACTCGAGTCAGGAAACTTGTCAGAATGCCCATATTTGATTGGCTGAGCTGCATCACGTGATGTGATTCACAACGCCGACTAAGCCTCTGCTGTTAAGTTTCGTTTCACGATAGTCACGTGCTCGCCCACTGACCAATCGCTGCACTAATGCTGACGTAGATGTGGGCCGGCTAGTATGGGACTAGCGGGCTCTTACACGTCAAAGAATACGCCCAACATGTCAAACTAAAGATCTGATTGGTTGAACACTATGACAATCAACAATATCGTCCCCATTCACTTAAACTGCACATGGAAGCAACTTGTGAGGCTGCAGGCCTGGGGCCTCTCTTCTTACCTAGAGACACAGAGGTGAAATCTGATTGGATAAAAGCTCTACTTAAAACAAGCTGCACTGGAAGCAGAGCAACAGAGGAAGACAGTAGCTGTGCAATGAGAAAATAAGATAATGGGAAAAATATATATATATATATTTTTTTTTTTGTGATTCTGTTTAGGCCAGCAGAGAAGGCTTTGCAGGCCCTGACGGCCCACCACTGATATACAGTCTATGGTAGGAACATGGCGGTGCAACTCGGCAAACTCTGTAGAAGAGGACCCACGCCATATGTAGACATAAAGGGCTGTATCTAAGCAAAGAAAAACACAAAGAATCTTAGTTTCAGGCCATCATTCTCCAATGAAGACATTGTTACGAATATTATATTCCATTTATGCCAAAGAATCCCCCTAAATGTTACACACTGTTCCTATAAGAATAATTACAAAACTATTGTCAGCTAAATGTTCTCTATACGTAATTCACACAATATCTATTGCCTCTACACAACTTTGAACATGACAATGGCTCAGCCAGCGGCTCGCAACTACAGTGTAAACAACGGCAACAGTGCCAACAGAAGAGTTGCCAACTCTGATTGCCAACCGATAAGTCCCTAAAAATGTTCTTGGTTTTAAAATTATGAAAAGATCATGGTATGGGTTGAAAAAAAACAACATTGACTGTCTCTGTCAACTCCGTTGTAAAACCACACACTTCCTCTCTAAGAGGTATTGCAGCACTAAATGAACTACTGCCTTTACTTTTGAGACCACCGGAGATTGCATGGACAATGTAAATATAAGCCAACTCATGTGAAATTCATTATTATGGAAATGTGGAACATGTACAATGTTGCAGATTTGGCAAGGAAGCACCAAACTAAGCAGTTGGAAATTAGTTGGAAATTATCATAATTAGTGACACCCTCAGGGAATGCAGACTCAGAGCCTACAGGTTGGTGCTAAGGGAAAGGTGAGGAAAGCAGCAAAGATGGCACAGGAGTGAGCAGGGCACTGACAGCTTCAAGTACACCAGCATAAAAAAAGGGTTCACTGAATTGACCCTCGCAAAGTCTCGTCCCCTGCTGCTACTCCGTCAAATTGTCAGACCTACCATGGAGCCCACACTGTCAATAACTGCACTCCCTGCATAAATATTGTAAATTTTTTGGAAAAACAGACAGTATTGTCCACACTAAGCGATTGAAGGATATATCCAGGATTTTAAACTGATGCAGCAGCGAAAACAGGTTGAACAGATAAAAATAGAAGCTTAGAGCTGTTCACTTGTCTTTAAAACCCAGGAAGTCTCATTGAAATGTGCTGCCAACTTTGTAACAATTGCATCTCATGAATATTTTGAAAACACTGCCTGCACAGTAATGCCGGGATCCTTCTTTAAATTTGTCTTGCACCTAGACTGCGAACAAGCTCTCTGTGACCTGAAATGAAATACTGAGATGAAACTGATTATATGTGTGTTTGCTATTCAGTTGTTCATGTTTTTTTAATTCATGTTATTCAAGTTGAATTTTAACATGAAGCATGCTGTGGGAGGAAGATTTATGGGACGGCAACAGGAGTACTCCGCATAGTACATGCAGACAAACTAATTTTCATACATTTT
Source organism: Leptoclinus maculatus (assembly GCA_032191485.1). NCBI lineage: Eukaryota > Metazoa > Chordata > Actinopteri > Perciformes > Stichaeidae > Leptoclinus > Leptoclinus maculatus. Next base: position 92,631 of record JAVDOI010000282.1, read on the forward strand.
AAAGTCTCCACATTGTGTGTTTATTTTGGCTGCTACAACTGGTTATATTCAGTTTTGATTATTGTATTCAATAAACTGCTTAATTATTTAGTCCCATTGCATTGTTTGCACCCCAGAGTGCAGAGGAAAGGGCCGGACTACCGACACCCGTGGTAAGCTGTGGATGCCACCGCAGCTGATGAAATTTTCATCCTCGAATGTAGAAATCCAAGATAACATTAAATAGCATTAAACAATTTCAGAACAGAGCGTCAATAGTTTTCAATCGTATCTCATAAGGTGCATATATCACCAAATACGATAAAAAAAATATTTTTCTTGGACTTCCTCTCGGTAGTTGCTGTGACTCACTGTAAGGAACCAGGCCCATTTCTATGCCCAAACATTCATGAGGTGCTTTGCATTGAGTGTGGGCGTGGGATGTGAGGCTGATCTATGTGCGCACATTTTCAAATTGATTTGGGATATACAAAAGGAAGTAACACAATGGCAGGCGTATGCACATTCTATTATTTATTTTTTTAGCATACTCAACTTTTGGCTTCTGTGCGCACGTACACTTTTAGTATGGATCCTACGCAGTGTTTTATGAATGAGGCGCGCATAGGCATGGGTCAGAGTTTCCATTTTTCGGACACAGATATCGATGTGCTTGTGGGTGAGGTGGTCCCTGAACACTCGTCCCCTCCTAATTCTTCTTTTCACGTAGTCTTCTAGCAGTGACAGTACATCCGTCATGCAGCAATACTTGTGTCAACATAATGCATATAGTTACAGGAGTCGGACTGTTTGCCAAGGGAACACAATTTATTTACTTAAGTTTTGTTTTGGTGAACTTGGTCGGCACTATGATTCGGACTCGATGGGGTTTTGGAGTGTAATTATTGTGGGAGAGCTGTCACTGGCTTTATTTCTGCACTTTGCTAGTTTAACAAATCCATATGTGCAGGTCGTGAAGATGTGTTTGGTGAGGTTACTGGAGAGGGCAGAGTGAAACTATATGAAAACTAAAGGATTTAAGGATCACTTATTGTAATTATGCAACACGGATGCATGAACTAAATTCAGTTGTAGCCCATTTACAACACAACAAACACATGACAAACAAAACAAAAACAGTAGTACTTTACACACAGTAGTGCATTTATCTGGTCAGATAACATGGCCGACATCTTCACATTAAAAACTCAACATGAGGAAAACATTGTCCATCAACTTTGACTGTGTTTGAGCACCAAGCATCATGATGTGAACACAGAGTCCACCTCTGGTCCACCAGAGTCCTGCTCTCTGTCCTGCTGTCCACCCGTCAAGTGCTGCTTGATCCTGGACCACGATAGATCCAGGTCTCTGTGAAGATGTGGGCTCAACAGTCACCGACCTCCCGCTGGTTAGTGGAGTAGCCTCAGGTCCTAGCTGGGTTAGCTTAGCTTCCATCTCGGCTCTCCTCTCTTCCTTGGGGCAGTTTGGTGGTGTTTGGTCCTGCAGGTCTGGTTGGTTGGTCAGTCAGCCGTGGACGGTGATCATCTCAAAGTCTGCTGCACTAAATCTAATCTAATCCCCTCTTCATTTTCAGATGTTGATGATGTATTCTGTCATAGGCCATGAGTGATAAACATGATAAAAACAACAAATAAAGACAAAAATGTAGCGAACTTTATGGTAGCTACCGGCCGCAGCATGTACATGTGCTGCTGGTGTCATCTATCAATCTCCCCTGGGCTCCGTGGTGCAAACAGCGCTGACGAAATATATAGGTAAATTTAATTTTAGATTTGAGTTGGTTTATATCTTATAGACTTGAAAAGGGCTTATGTTTCCCACCCAAAATCCCATAGGGACTGTGTCAGCCCCATGGCCACTTAAATTAATCTAATAAAAAGCAAATAGAAGAGTTATACAAAATAACCCAATACAAATTAACCACACCACCGCAACAGTGCAACAAAATAGGAGCATTAAATGTGGACTCTTAAATATCAGATCTCTGTCATCTAAAGCCATACTAGTAAATTATTTATATCATAATCATATTTATTAATTTTGTCGCACTGGCCGAGGAGGTGGCGTAGCAGCCATCTGTAACTCAAGCCTATTAATCAACCCTAAACCTAACTGAATGATAACTCTTTTGAAAGCCTTGTTCTTAGTCTTTAAAACCTAAACCGGAAATCACTACAGCCAGTTCTATTTGTTACAGTGTGCCGCGCCCCAGGTCTATATTCGGAATCTCTCTCTCGTTTTGCTTTTATCTCATTAAATTCTATTGGCTTCTGTCAGAGTGTACAGAAACCCACTCACTTGTTCTGGCATATGGCATTGAAATTGGACATTTAATAGTCTTTCCACAGAACCCTCTTTTATTGGACCATTATCTAATAACTTTTGAATTCTTACTACCGGACTACATGCCATTAAGCAAAAGTTTGTACTCTAGATGTCTGTTGGTGCTGTCACTAAATTGAAAGAAGTTTTTGCATCTGCATTTATTTCAATGAGATTTCTCAATATAACAGAGGACTCCTATTCTAACTTTAGTCCCTAGCAAATTGATCATCTTGGTGATCGTGCTTCAGGCTCACTATTGCACCTCTAAAAATAAAGATGAAAAAACAAAGGAAGTTAGCTCCATGATATAGCCTTTAAACCCACAAATTAAAGCAAACATTCCGAAAACTTGAAAGGATATGGCGTTCCAGTTCCACTAATTTGGAAGGATCCCTGCTAGTCTGGCAAGATTGTGTTAAAACATATAGGAAAGCCCTCTGTAATACCAGAGCTGCCTATTACTCACCTGCCTGCTGATCAACGCTTCTTTACGGTATAACACGAGAGGATACGGCAAACTAACGAAAGCAAGACCAAGAAAAAGAATTGTTGAAAACAGAAATGGAGTTGCGAGTGGGTGAGGTGGTCCTTGATCACTCATTCCCTCCTAGTTCTTCCGTTCATGTGGACCTCCAGCAGTGCCAGGTCCTCCATCATGAAGCATCATTATAAGTGTCATCGCTATTTGTATATTTACAGCAACCAGAATGATTGCTTACAAAATGATTGTAAAATTTTCAAAATGGAAGTTTTATAGGTGAACACAATTTATTGTTATTTGGACTGTATATTTTTTATTTATTTTGCCTTTTTCCTTTACAATGTTTACCATCTTAGTTTAGCATGTCAGCATGCTAAAATTCGGTAATTAGCACAAAACAAAAAAGTGCAGCTAAGGCTAATGGGATGACCACTAGTTTTGCAGTTATTTAGTGATAAAGTATTGCACAATATTGGATTTTTACCCAATGATTACACTGGATGAAATGGTAAGGGATCACCAAAGATCTTACAGTGTGTGGCTAATATGCCCAAAACATTTTGGTTTACAATGATGTCAGAGAAGAGAGGTGCTGCAAATCATAACATTGGAGAGGCTGGATCTAATATGTTGTATTTTTAATTGATAAATTATTTGAAATAATATATTGATTATTCAAATAGTTGTTTTCTGTCAATTGACTGATAATCAATTAATCATTGAATCATTGAATGATCTATTGCTGTGAGGCTTGACTGTATCAGTGCAATCAAGCCTTACTTAGTATAATGTTTATCCAGCTCTCTTGTCTTCTCGTGTCTTCATGCGTTCATAAGCTACATATCTCCTAAGTTTTTTATCTATAATGTGTGTGCAGGAGGTGGGCTGTGATCGCCAGCTAGCCAGTGGTGCCAGGGAGGATAACTGCGGCGTCTGTGGCGGGGATGGCTCCACATGCCGGCTGGTTCGAGGACAGGCTCTACCCCACCTTACACCAGAACAATGTAGGTCATGCAATCTTGATCCGTGTCCAACTTACATACATGTCTTCATTTACTCTGGTTCCACTTCTAAGCCTCATGTTCACCAAGCTAATCCTTAATACTTAACACACTGGACTTTTGTAATACCCTTACATCCCTTTACTTCCTCCAGATGTTTCTTTAGGCCATCACCTTCCAGCCCTGCGTAAATAGCTCAGCCTACGAGCTTTCTAGGTCATTTTAGAGAATACACCCTCAGCTCAGACCTGAACATATCTCTGCTGATTTCGTACCTATAGACAAAACATGTACTGTATCTCTGCCTAGGCTTCCTCCCAGCCAGGCTCTATGGGAGGTAATACAGCTGGATATGTGTCTGCTCAACATGTTCTCACTCCTAACTTGTCAATTACCACCGCACACAGAAAGATTCACAAATGTATTTGGTGACAAAAATATTTTTCAATGCACACAACAAATAGTTAGCATTATATATGTTGGAAACGAAAAGAAGCGTGTTTGAGTTATCAGCAAATATGAAAAACTAAATTATTGACATCAATAGAATTATTAATGTCAGTAAGATTATTAACGATTATTAATAATAACGGGGCACCACCCTGAGAACAGGGTCCAATAACCAAACTATAAACAAAGTCTCATAATTAGGATTCACTCACAATATCAATAGTCAAAGTACTATTCCACATTCAGAGTGAAAAGTGACGAGTTGAGTTCGAGCAACAGCCCACATGTTTCGGGGACAGCCAGAGCTGCACCGCATGGAGTCCTGTGGTGTCTGTGGCTGTTTGTCCAAGGGGATCGCGGCTCTGGTATTTTATTGCTTTTCGCATCTAAGGCCATGTGAAACGTTCCTTGGAGCTTGCTGTTATCTTCAACCCAGATCAGGCTTTTTGCTGAACATGCAGGCCTACAGATCCCTTTGTTTCAGAGCACATGTTTCACAAGCACATAGTCATAAATGTAACCAAAATCCACATATAAAAAAGTAAGATTTACAAATGTATTTCTGATGCACACATAAATATTTCTCGTTTTAAATAAACAGAATTGAAATCCAAGTATTAAAAGGGATTTAAAAATGACATCAAAGTATACGGATGTTGTTACATTTATATACAAACTGTTGAACCTGCATTTGCAAACTGCTTGACGTCTGAACTTTTTTTAAACTCCCCAGGCGTCGCTCAATTCACAAATGCGTTTTTATTAAAAACGGAATTATCTGTAGGCAATTAGATGTCTAGTCCTTTTTCAACCAATCACATGAGTGCACCCCCACAAGGGTATACCCTCACTCAGTGCTGGTGTTTTCCTCCAACATAGTGGATGTAACCATCAATCCAGTTGATGTATCCTTTGTTTGAATTATTTTTGGGGTCTTTGCAGACTTGTTTAATTGTTTCAACACATAGCTGGGGTGCACAAGTCAAATTATTGGGCAAACAAAAATTATGTCAGCTTTCGGTTTCCACCCCATACCCTACCTCAGTATGATGTAAGAGTTTACCCTTGTGGGGGCGCGCTCATGTGATTGGTTTGAAATGGAGAAGACATCTGATTGGCAACACATAATTCCCTGTTGGAAAAATATGCATTTGTTAATTGAGCAACGTCAGGGGAGTCAAAACAAAACCCACAGACAAATGCAGTGAAATATGTAAATGCAGGTTCAACAGTTTGTATATTAATGTAACAACATCCAAATATATCCAAATCCTATTAAAAACATATATTTGTGGATTTCTATTACATTTATTTAAACAGGAAAAAAAGTTAATCTCGAACAAGCCTATTGACATATGAGGGAACATATATAGTGGCTAAGCCAAACTAAATAACACACAAGGGGTAACCAAGATGGACACCAACTATAACTTTAATACAAAGCAAAGCAAAGCAAACTAAGCCCAGAATAGAATTAACATGACATTCACTTAAAAAGGTCTCTCCTCAATACGATTCAATTGCAACCAGTCGTCCTGTCCCTGCAGCTGAAAAACACCCCCATAGCATGATGCTGCCACCACCATGTTTCACTGTTGGGATTGTATTGGGCAGGTGATGAGCAGTGCCTGGTTTTTCTCCACACATACCGCTTAGAATTAACGCCAAAGAGTTCAATCTTGGTCTCATCAGACCAGAGAATCTTATTTCTCATAGTCTGGGAGTCCTTCATGTGTTTTTTGGCAAACTCTATGCGGGCTTTCATATGTCTTGCAGTTAGGAGAGGCTTCCGTCGGGCCACTCTGCCATAAAGCCCGACTGGTGGAGGGCTGCAGTGATAGTTGACTTTGTGGAACTTTCTCCCATCTCCCTACTACATCTCTGGAGCTCAGCCACAGTGATCTTTGGGTTCTTCTTTACCTCTCTCACCAAGGCTCTTCTCCCACGATTGCTCAGTTTGGCTGGACGGCCAGGTCTAGGAAGAGTTCTGGTCGTCCCAAACTTCTTCCATTTAAGGATTATGGAGGCCACTGTGCTCTTAGGAACCTTGAGTGCTGCAGAAATTCTTTTGTAACCATGGCCAGATCTGTGCCTTGCCACAATTCTGTCTCTGAGCTCCTTGGGCAGTTCCTTCGACCTCATGATTCTCATTTGCTCTGACATGCACTGTGAGCTGTAAGGTCTTATATAGACAGGTGTGTGCCTTTCCTAATCAAGTCCAATCAGTTTAATTAAACACAACTGGACTCCAATGAAGGAGTAGAACCATCTCAAGGAGGATCAGAAGAAATGGACAGCATGTGAGTGTCACAGCAAAGGGTCTGAATACTTATGACCATGTGATATTTCAGTTTTTCTTTTTTAATAAATTTGCAAACATTTCTACATTTCTGTTTTTTTCTGTCAAGATGGGGTGCTGCGTGTACAGTAATGAGAAATAAAATGAACTTTTTTGATTTTAGCAAATGGCTGCAATGAAACAAAGAGTGACAAATTTAAAGGGGTCTGAATACTTTCCGTACCCACTGTATATCTAGCAAAGCCGTCTCCATCACAAACTTTATGTTCACTGTGACCACCATTTTTTTTTGCAATGAATGAAACAACGGGAATACAAAACTTCAAGAGACTATTCCTGGCTCATCTCAGAATCAGAATCGGCTTTATTGGCCATGTATGCGTGCGCATACATGGAATTTGTCTCCGGTATCCACTCCGCTCTCAATGTACATACAATACACTATTTTACAATTAACAAGGAAAAATATATAAGAATAAAAAAGGGCAGCAAAAAAGTAGAACAGATGTAGGTACAAACATTTAACAGCTATATACAATATAAGTATGAATATATCCCCAAATAAAAGTGTATATATATATATATATATATGATACAATAGTGCAAACAGAGGTAGTAGTGCAATGTTATTTATTGTTCATGAGAGTGACGGCCAGTGGAAAGAAGCTGTTCCTGTGTCTGGTGGTTTTGGCGTACAGAGCCCTGTAACGCCTACCAGAGGGGAGGAGTTAGAACAGCTTGTGTCCAGGGTGTGATGGGTCTGCAGTGATCTTTCCAGCCCGTTTCCTGACTCTGGAGGTGAACAAGTCCAGGATGGAGGGCAGGCTGGAACCAATGATCCTCTCTGCAGACCTGATAATCCGTTGCAGTCTGTTTCTGTCCTGTTTAGTGGCCGATCCAAACCACACAGTGATAGAGGAGCAGAGAACAGACTGGATGATGGCTGAGTAAAACAGGATCAGCAGCTCCTGAGGCAGGTTGAACTTCCTAAGCTGGCGCAGGGAGTACAACCTCTGCTGGGCCTTTTTCCTGATAGTGTTGATGTTGGGGGCCCACTTCAGGTCCTGGGAGATTGTGGATCCCAGAAACTTGAAGGTCTCCACAGCGGACACAGTGTTGTTGAGTATGGTGAGGGGGGGCAGTGTTGGGGGGCTCCTCCTGAAGTCCACTGTCATCTCCACAGTTTTGAGCTTGTTCAGCTCCAGGTTGTTCTGACCACACCAGAGGACCATCTGTTCAACCTCCCGTCTGTACGCAGACTCATCACCGTCCCTGATGAGGCCGATGACTGTTGTGTCGTCTGCGAACTTCAGGAGTTTAACAGTTGGGTCCTCTGAGGTGCAGTCGTTGGTGTAGAGGGAGAAGAGCAGTGGGGAGAGCACACATCCCTGGGGGGCGCCAGTGCTGATAGTCCGGGTGCTGGATGTGATTTTTCCCAGCCTCACCTGCTGCGTGGTGCAGGTGGAGACTGGCACAGTGAGCTGGGAGAGTTTGGGTTGGAGTATTGCTGGGATGATTGTGTTGAACGCAGAGCTGAAGTCCACAAACAGAACCCTTGCATATGACCCTGGGGAGTCGAGGTGTTGCAGCATGTAGTGCAGTCCCATGTTGACTGCATCATCCACCGACCTGTTTGCCCAGTAGGCAAACTGCAGGGGGTCCAGCAGGGGTCCTGTGATGTCCTTCAGATGGGTCAACATCAGTCTTTCAAAGGTTTTCATGACCACAGATGTCAGGGCGACGGGCCTGTAGTCATTTAATCCTGTGATGGAGGATTTCTTGGGAACCGGGATGATCGTGGAGCGTTTGAAGCACGAGGGGACTTCACACAGCTCCAGTGATCGGTTGAAGATTTGTGTGAAGATGGGGGCCAGCTGGTCAGCACAGACTTTCAGGCACGAGGGTGACACACCGTCTGGGCCTGGTGCCTTCCTGATCTTCTGTCTGTGGAAGAGCCGACTCACATTCTCTTCGCAGATCCTCAGTGCCGGTGGGGGGTCGGTTGGGAGAGGTGAGGAGGAGGCAGGGGGTGCAGATGGTTGTTTGATGATGATGGGGCAGGTGGGGGGTGTGAGAGTAGGCTTATCAAACCTGCAGTAGAAAGCGTTCAGGTCGTCAGCCAGTCGGTGATTGTCCTCAGTGGGGGGGATGGTCTCCTGTAGTTGGTGAGTACTTCCAGGCCTCTCCAAACTGACGAGGGGTCGTTGGCTGAACATTTTTTCTCCAGCTTTTCAGTGTAGCTTCTCTTTGCTACCCTGATCTCCCTCGTCAATGCGTTTCTGGCCTGGTTGTACAGGATCCTGTCCCCACTTCTGTAGGCCTCCTCCTTGGCCCGACGAAACTGCCTGAGTCTTGCAGTGAACCAGGGTTTATTGTTGTTGAATGTGCAGAAGGTTTTTTTCGGCACACACATGTCCTCACAAAAACTGATGTATGATGTCACAGTGTCAGTGAGCCCATCCAGGTCTGTAGCAGCAGCCTCAAAAACACTCCAATCAGTGCAGGCAAAGCAAGACTGAAGCTCCAGCTTTGCCCCGTTGGTCCATCTCTTCACAGTCTTCACCACAGGCGTTGCAGATTTTAGTTTCTGCCTGTAGGTCGGGAGAAGATGAACCAGACAGTGATCAGAGAGTCCCAAAGCTGCACGGGGTACTGAGTGATATGGGTCCTTTATTACAGTGTAGCAGTGGTCCAGTGTGTTTTTGTCCCTGGTGCTACACTTAATATGTTGTCTGTATTTAGGCAGTTATTTGCTGAGGTTTGCTCTGTTGAAGTCCCCAAGAACAATGAGCAGGGAGTCTGGGTGTTTGTGCTCCATGTTGTTGATCTGCTCAGCCAGGTGTTGGAGCGCCTCACTCACACAGGCCTGAGGTGGGATGTAAACACCAACCAGAATGAACGAGGAAAACTCCCGCGGTGAATAAAAAGGTTTGAAGTCTATGAAAAGTGTTTCCAAGTGAGGGCTGCATGATTCCTTTGACACTGTGACATCTGTACACCAACCTTCATTAATGTAGAAGCAGAATCCGCCTCCCCTCGTTTTTCCCGACAGCGCCGTTACGCGGTCCGCTCGGAGGAGTTGGAAGCCCGGCAGATGTAGTGCACTGTCCGGGATGTGCTCACCGAGCCAGGTTTCAGTGAAGCACAGGGCGGCGGATCTGCTAAAGTCCTTGTTTAGTTTGTTGAGCAGCTGCAGCTCATCCATCTTGTTAGACAGAGAGCGGACGTTCGCCAGGTGAATTGACGGGAGCGCAGTTCTGAGTCCCCGTCGGCGCAGGTTAACGAGCGCTCCTGCTCGCTTCCCTCGTCGGCGTCTCCGATAAATTCCGAGTAGAGCCGCTGCTCCCCCAACTAAAATCTCCGAAAAACTTTCTGGTTCGATGAAATGCGGCGAAAAGACGGATGTTTAAGAGTTCCTCTCTACTGAATGTGATCAGAGAGGGAGAGCTGGAAACAAGACATTCGCGGCGCCATCTTGATCTTTTCTTGATCTCAAAACCGGTCTGCCATCCACCCTGGACCCCCTCCATTGTGCCTGCCTCCAGAACAGTTGTACGGACGATAAAATTCTGTTTATCGATATTAACTTCATTTCAGCATTCAAAACCATCATCACCTTCAGGGGTGTCTCCAGTGATTTTTGGGCCCCATAAAAGATATATCTGGTCCGACCACCACAGACCGCTCCAACCCAATTGCTGTAACCACACCTCAAGGAATCCGATCGACCAATTCAGAGCTTTCATTATCTCTACCATTTACCATTGCAGGCTTGCAACTCTCTTGAATGCTTACCGTAAGATATTTGCTGAAAGTAAGCTGTGGAACTACAACACAGTGCGCTAAAGTCCCATCTTTTACCGTTTCAATACATTTTGATTGGTAAAATTCTTGAATAAACGATTCTCTTAACCTTCTGGGCCCGAGCAACGACCAATTGGTCGTTCAGTGGGCCGAACAGAACCGAGCCGGTACCGAAGAAAGCTATTTTCGGTAGCAAATATAATATTTCCACAACCATGTAGCATAACGTTTGAACGAAGAATTTCTCATGAACCGAAGCATGTGTAACACTTTACACACTCAAAACACAATAAAACACGATCTATGACAACATTCCTAGCCTCGTGTTAAATATCGTCACTTTTTCGCGTTCATTCGGCCGAGACACGCACCCGAAATAGCCTCTCAAAAGACGCGAATCAACCGGAGAGCTTAATGCTATGTAGTTAGCAGCCGTAGCATTCAAGCACACGTCGAACCCACATCTCCAATTCCCTCTCTGGGAAACCCTTCAAAGTTGACCGGGGGGACAGCAGCCCCCAGCAACGATAACTCAGCCAAATAATTATGGGATGGTACTCACAGTTTTGACGCAAAATCATCAAACAGTGTCCTTATACTCCTTTTTGACCGCAGAAACGGCTCCTAGTGTCCATTTCCCTTGTAAAAAACGCTGTGAAACAAAGGCAGGCGAGTCACACACGCCGGGGGAGAAGTCTGCTGCAAGGCAGTCTCTGCTGTTTACGCGCCAGCTCTTCGGCTTAGATCAGATTTTTTCGGAAAACTAAACACTTCCTGGTAAATCTGTTAACGCCATTCGATTAGCCACATCCAGCCACGTGCACAGAGCGAAAAAAAACGAAAATCGACCAACCAGGGGCTCTGAAAAGGCCCAATACACACCAGCTATTTGCGCAATCCTCCCGTAGCTCGCCAGCCTGGAGAGCTTTGGAGACGGTTCCAGCTCTCCAAAATGATTTCTAACTGCTGTATGTGATAGATTGTGCATGTAGAAGGATAAAGGAAGTTAAATATATAGTTATTTAGCTTCTAAAAGTACAATGGAACAGCTGGAGAGGCTCTTTCTCACATGACAACCTCTCGTGACCTCTCGTACACGTTTATGTCTCTTGCTCTGGCCTACTTCACTCTATTCACTCAAATTCTTTTGTGGGTGACTACTGCCATCATTTGCTATGATGGTGGGTGGGTTTTAGGCATTCCTCTGCCTAATTTAATATAGTATTATGAATAATAGTGCTTTCTCAAATACGAATTTGACATAGGGCTGTTTTCCATCTTCAGCAGCCATTAACCAGTAACTTATAGTAACTATTTACTCAAATCATATGAGCAAACCCTTCTTAGTGTTAATACATCTTTGCAATGGTTCACATAGACCTTGTAGTTGGAGTGTTGGGCCCTTTGAGTATGTGTAAAATAAAAAATAGGGCCCAAAAGGTTAACCTTAATAAATAATTTAAACTAGACAATTTGGAGAAATTACCATCACCATCTATACAACTGTAAAACAAACAACATCATAAAATCAGCAGCAGGTTTTTACCAAATATATTTAACAACTAGAAAATAATAATATATCCTTAAATATAATACCATTTGTAATCACATCGCAACCAAAATTTCAGTTACTACCACCTGACATGTCATTCAACACAAGGCTGCTCACCTCCTTCCTCAATTGGGAGTAGGGTGGTCAAAAGAGGAGCGAAATGTTACCACTGAATTTTCTGTGAAGATATTAAGGTTAGAAAACCAACCTTGATGCTGAGTCCTTTACTCTCTGTTCACCTAAGAAAGCACACCTGTACATGGTTCCAGCACCATTATGAAGTTCTCTGATGACACAACTGTAGATGGCCTCATCAAAACAACGATGAGTCTAACTACAGGGAGGAGGTCCAGCACCTTGCGACAGGTGTGCTGACATTAACCTGGCACTTAACACGCTCTCTAAATGTTCCATGTTCACTGGTTGGTCTCTAGCTTTGTCTGCTGTAGGGTACCGGGCAGGTAGTGTAAAGTGGGTTTATCAGAGCTTTTTCACTGAAAACAGCAGTAAATTGCTGCTTGAAATTAGGTTGATGAAAGTGGAAAGCAAGAAAATAGCAAAAATTAGCTAAATAGCTAAGTGGATGGGTCAAACAAACACAAGACTTTTGTCCAGGAGACCGCTGTTTGTGTCCCTTAAATAAAAGTTAACATTTTGTTACGACCGTTATCAGACACTTAGTAATGTTGTGAGCTGTTTAGTCAGTCAAGTTAACGTCAAACACGCTCTTTTTCTTAACCTAACTAAGTAGTTTTGTTGCCTGAACCTAACCTCCCTTTGAGACGGAAGTTTATTTTGAAAGGACTGTCTGCATGTCACTAGTGGAAACTGACACATCTCTGCCATGTCCCAAACTAACGCTAGAGGGGTGCCTAGAGTGTCATTGTTTGAAGCTCAGGGCTACTGACCAAGCGTCAGTATTTGACGATTTGAAAGTGAAAATGTTTTGCTCAAAACCAACTACATGGAAAACTAACCAATCTGGCAACAATGGTTTTGTTAATTACTATGATCTTGACGAATAGTAGTCATTGCTTACAAATTGCCTAAAATTGGTAGAATTAGTCAGGTGGTGTTAGTATTAGTTTAAAAATGACCAGATTTAGTCCTTAGAGGGTATGCTGAAACATTAGCCATCAGAGAGTGAGTCAACGAGGTGAACTCCCACCACTGTCAATACACCCAGTGGACATTTAGTGTGGTTTCTCTAAGGCACATTCCATTCAATGCAATTCTATTTTTAAAGCCCAATATCACATATCACAAATTTGCCTCTAATGGCGTTACAATCTTTACAAAATATGACATCCTCTGTCCTTGGACCCTTGCATCGAATAAGGAAAATATGATTTAAACCAGTTTATTACGGTTCCTTTTAATCCCAATTAAATGTTCCAGTCTCTCTAATAGGATATTATAGTCAATGGTGTTGAATGTAGTAATACGATCTTACAAGGCAACTACAAAGACAAGTCCTTTGTCTGATGCTATTAGAAGGTCATTAGTAATTTTCAGCAGTGCTGTCTCTTTGCTGATGATGCATTTTAAATCCTGACTGACAATCCACTAATAAGCTATTGTTATGGAGAAAGTCACACAACTGATAAGTCTCAAGGATCTTGGAGAAAAAAGGAAGGTTAGATATGTCAATAATTGGCTCAAACCTCAAGAGTGAGGTTTTTAAGAAGAGGTTTAATTACAGCTACTTTGAAGGGCTGTGGTACATGGCCTGTTAATAAAGACAGATTAATCATATCTAGTAAATAAGTGCTAAATAAGGGAAGAACTTATTTTAGCAGTTGGGATAGGGTGTAAGAGACGTAGAAGGTTTAGATGAAAAAATCGCACAAGTCAATTGGGGAAGGTCGATGGGAGGAAAGCAAGTCTAGGACTCAGACGAAAAATTTGAAATCAAGATTTATTGTAAAATTGCAGAGAATGACGATGGATACTGACTGGCAAGCAAGGCAGAGATGGCATGCTGGGTGTGGCAAGCTGTAGGCAGGCAGACTGATATATTCTGATACAAAGATAAACTGATTAGCAAGCAACCTGGATTTGCACACAAGAAAATAACTTGAAATTTACTTTTCAAGCAACCTAGGACTGAACACTACCAGTGTAGTTAAGTCAACAATCTGGTAATGAGTGAGTCAAGAGCCATAGTAGATATGCTGCAGAGAAGATAAGCTGATGAATATCATGTGTGTGGACCGAGGAAGGTGATAAACAGATGTAGACAGGTGTGGTAGACTTGGTTGTCAGCAGGACAGGCAGAGACATGGCCCATTTTAATTTTGGGGTTTGAGGCTTATAACTTGTAGCTAACTTACTTTGTTTTATTATCTTCTTTTTTAGAGGGGTTAATAAAGTCGAGTGTCATTGGCAGTGAGCTTGTAGCACTAACAACATGATGATCGATTTGGGTGGGTTAGCATACGAGTCCACTGTTATCATACCTGCAAACTTGTCGCTTTTCGGCGAAATTCGCCGTTTTTAATCAAAAATATGTCATCCACGTGAATCGTATAGATCCGTAGAGGTTTTTTTTTTTGGGGGGGGGGGGGGGGGGTCAACTGGCCAGCCAGCGTTTCTCCGATTGGACTGAGACGAGAAGAAAAGGTGACGTGGTGATCTTCGCAATAAAACATCTTTGATGTGACGTGTCTAGTCTTGTGGCCAATCAGCCTTCACTTCCCTACGTTACAGTTTAAGTTCCGTTATGTTCCGTTACCGTTCAGACTTGCTGGGTTAAGTTAACGTCCACTGCATGCGGAACTCTGTCGACTTTTAACGTTCGTCATTATCGCGAATTAGGAGGAAAAAACGTAACGTGATGAAACATGAAGCCCCCCCGTGTTCCGGGTCAGTTCAAGCGGCCACTCGTTAACATTAAACCAGAACACCGGCGGATCTGGTTGCTGTTTTTAAACTCAAAGTAGAATAAAAGGCCCAGATACTGATGAGATGATGAGGTCAAAGAGCTTCAGGGCAGGGCTGAGATGTGAGTGGAGCTGGGCCTGGATAAAGGTGGAGGTCTAAACAGACGTGAGTACAGCTTCCTGCTGTCACAGTGTTTTAAATACATTGATAAGGCAGGGTATGCTGAATGCAGCCTCTGCTCCAAGGAGATAAAGTACAACAACAAGGGCTCACGTGCCCTCTCATCACACTGACCGACACTGTTCACTGTAATGACCACAGCCAGAGTAGATTATCATTTTAATTTAAATAATAGAACTGCATATGCATATTTGCAAATAGAAATATGCAAATAGAAGATAGGCCACTATTCTAACAGCTGTACAGTAACAGTGGAAGTTAATATGAAGGGTTCAATGAAAACTAATCACTTTATTTGCAGGCGATGGTTCTCGCTACTCTTGCTATCTTTGTTTTTATTTGACTAAAACTTTTGAAAATGAGACCTTGTTCTAAATGGATTTTGTCTAAATAAAGGTTGTTAATAATAATAATATTGATTTAAAAAAAAAAAAAAAAAGCTAACTAGCCAGCTGTTCAACTCGAGCTGAAATAGTGATAAATAACTGAATAATAAATTATTCTTTTGCTTAAAGTAAATATGGTCTCATCACTTAATGTTATTCTCAGAGTACACAATGAAAATTCATGCCCCCCCCTCGACAGGGTTTCGGGCTTGTCACCTTTTTCACCCCTTATGAGTTTGCAGGTATGTGTTATAATTGAGAGATGGCAGTTAATCTAATGTCAATGGAATCACTTCCCTAAATCTGACTAGAGCACTATCAGATTATAAGACATTGAGTGAAACAATTTAGAAAGTCTGGTAGTAAGAATTAAAAACTTTAGATAATTAGATAATTGTTTGATGAAAGAAGGTTCTATGGAAAGACTATTAAATGTTCAATTTCAATGCCAGAACAAGGTAAATGGTGTGGTTAATCCAATGGGTGGGTTTCTGTACACTTTGACAGAAGATAATCACATCTAATAAAGAGATAAATGCAGTACTAAGGCTATCATAATCCACATCCACTTGAATATTATAATCACCTACAATAATTACAACAACAAACGTCATCGCAGAAGCATAGCACCCACCTTCCAGTTCAGCACTATTGCCGTAGTTAGCACTCTTAGCTATGAGCCGCCGGCTTGCCGGCAACATGTTGAGAGCCTCTTTAAGGTCTAAACTTGATAAAAACTCGGAGAGTTCAGTCATCATCATGACATCATTGTGACATCATCCTCCAGTTTCCACATTTCATTTAAATGTTTTATTTCTGTTTATTTGGTTTTTAATGCGGTAGACTATAACAAATACAATTGGCTGTAGTGTTTTCCAGGCTGGGTGTGACTAAATAAGAACAAGGCTTTCAAATGCGTCATAATTTAGTTTAGGTTTAGGTTTAAGTGATAGGTTTAAGTCGAAGATGGCTGCAACCTACCTCCTCGATGACTGTGAGTATTAATATGCATGGGGGGAGTGGATTTATTTCGGCTGACCAATTCTTCCTGACACAGACAGATTTCAGAAAGACACAATAAATCGATATGATCATCCAACATCAAATTATTTACTTCTCTTGAATTAGGGCCGTCGCCATCTTGACTTTTTGCAACCAACGAACGGAAGTTACCATATTCATAGACTTCCATACAATCAGTTGTTTTTGCAACCGAAAGAGTCCCCCCTGCTGGCCAGTAGAGAGAATGCAAGTTTTAAAATGTCCGATGGCTTCTCTCTGCTGAACCGGAGGTTGCGCCTGCAAAGAGTTCAGTCTACTCAACTGGAGCGATTGAGCACCATTCTTCCAGAATTCCCTCTCTTTGTGTTTTGATGATGAAAGTGGATAATGCTTTAATATGTTGCTCCCAACATCTCCCTAAAGATGTAAATATTGCATTCTACTGTATGTTAAAATGAAACCTTTCCAACCTTGTGTCTGCCTGCAGCTATGAAGACAGTGGTGGAGATGCCATCAGGAAGCCGCCTTCTCAGACTCAATGCCAAAGGACCTGATGTTATAGGTGAGTCACAACATCTCAGTCAAAAGAAAGGAAAGAAAGAATTTCAAAGAATGATATTATTCATCGCGCCACGTATTCGCGTCATTCGCGCCGCCGGTCTCGCCGGGGACCATTTGTGTTCATTCGCGTGAATTGCGCTGGAGAGGGGGCGTGGCTTATCGCCCTGAAAGCCGTTCAACTGTCCGCCATCAACCATGGAAAAAATAACCTATCTGCTTAGTACGTGTTGTGGAAGTCCCAGATATCACGGGAAACTAAACACCGTCATGTCTGGGTTAATAACATCATTCGGAGCAGCTCTGTGTATTTGATCTGCTGAACGCAGCATTATGCTGCGTTAACACCAAACGCGGCGCGAATTATTCGCGCGAGTAGATTACATACAAAGTCTATGCACAGACGCGATGAGACTGGAGTGACGCAAATTTGCGATGGCACGATTGATGCGAATTTGCGGCGCGATTGACGCAAATTCGCATCCAACGCCAAATCGCCCCAAACGCGTGAGTTGAAATTTTTCAACTTCGGCGAAATATTCGCATTACGCCCCAGCGCGATAGCCTATCAGCGTTGAGTTGCTCCCCGTCATCACTGACTTCCTGCCGTTGTTGAATCAGGAAACAAATACTGTAGCCGTCTGGTGTTCACCCAGAGCTCTACGATACATCATATCAATAGAGACCGGACCAAACTATGTGTATAAATGTGTGTGTGTAAACCATATGGTACAAACAATGAAAAAGATGCTGCCGTATTTACGCCTAGATGACGTTATTGTAAGTGTTGATGGAGCTGCTACGTGTTAGCATAGCCTAGCACCGATCGATCCGAGCTCAATTGAGAAAACAAGTATTTTAAAAGTTATTTGCTTGTCGTCTTTGTAATATTCTGTTTCTACTGACATTTAAGTGTCTAAGTAAAAGGAATGATACCAGTTTGTCTCATAGGGCGCGGTGGGCGTCCATCTTTATTGTACCGTATTTTTACACTCTGGCGCACATTGCTGACATCATCATAACATGACGGTTACCTGAACCCAGCCACGCCCCCTCTCCGGCGAGTCCAGCGCGATTCACACGAATGAACACAAATGGTCCCCGGCGAGACCGGCGGCGCAAATGACGCAAATGACGCGAATACGCGGCGCGTTTGGTGTGAACACGGCATAACGTTGCACGTCAGGGCTACTCTCTCTGCAGGGGCAGCCATGTTTTGACACGTTTCTTCACCTCTTCGTAAACCCTGGGCACTACACGGCTACACCCATCATGTATCGACAGGAATGATCACATAGCGCCGCTCTACAGTATACGCCCACTTGCTTGTGAGACGCAATGTTGTGATTTTGAGCGTAACGCTAGATGTCAGTGAAGGTTGTTTGACTCACAGGGATTCGAGGCAATTTAAGGGACATTTTAAATCCTTTTAAAACATGATTTTAAAAACAATGTATCGATAGTAGTCGCGGACATATCGATACACTATCGTTTAAACTATCGCGATCGTAAGCTATCAATATTTTTGAGTATGTTAAGAAGCAGGGTTCCTGTATATGTGTTTTGTGCTTTTATTGTGAAAGAGAAGACTGAAGGAGAGAGAGAGAAAAGAGGTTGTGAAGAAGTGTGTGAGAAGGATTAAAGTGGTTGCCATCTTGGCGCTGAATACGGAGCCCTTGGTTATTGTATTATTATTATCCTAAAGTATATGCGCAACATAAACCCTCGGCTACATTGGTGGCAGCGGTGGGATTGCTTTCCTACTGAAAAGACCCATCGTCAGATAAGTGAAGAAGACAGCTCACCGAAGTTTGCTAACGTAGCTAACTGCTAACACCTGCTTAGCTTAACTTTGTACAGTGTTCAGCTAACACGAGTCGGAGATTCCGCGTTGCGTCTGTGTGGGGACATCTCATGTTTCATCGCAGTAGTAAGCACAGAGAGTGAAAAAAAAAGAAAAACGACAGAATGTGGAAATTCGAAGAGGACCCGCTGGGCTACAGTGTGCGGCGCGGAGATCGGCCGTTCGCCAGCAATGTCAGGATTGAACTTCTACCGCCCTTTGCTGGAGAGGAAAAGCAAAGTTTTCCCTGCTGGTCCAGACAGTATGAAGTAGCTGTGAAGGCGCTGGTAGGAGGCAACGGAGGTGACTATGATTATGAACTGGCTAGGATCTTGCCAACGCGGCTGACCAAGGCTGCTTTTCTCCTGTGGGATAGCCTGCCAGCGGCCGTGCAGACCGACTATTCTGCAGTAAAGGAGAAATTACTGGAGGCTTTTGGACAAAGACATTTTCTGGATTGTTTCAGAGCGAACCTCTCTGCCCGTGTCCGTGCTCCAGGTGAGAGTTTGGAAGTGTATGCAGCAGATATAAGCAAGCTAGTTCAAGAAGCATTCCCGGGCTACGGTGATATAGCTCACAGAGAGGAGAAATTCCACAGATTTCTGGCTGGGCTCGATCCGGTTCTGAGAGCTAAATGTCACGAGCAAGGGGCTACTGATTTGGAGGAGGCCCTGGTCATCGCTGGCCGATGTGAGATGGCCAGAGAGACTCTAAAGATAGACTATGTGAACACCCATGTAAGCCAGCCTCTTACAGGAAACGGTACAGTCCATATCTGATGGAGGGGGCTTGTGCAGAACGATGGACAGAATTACTGAAGAAATGAGAGAAGTGAGGATGGAGATGAGGAGAATGGCAGAGGAAAACAATCGACTGAGATCCAGTAGCTGGGAGGACGAGTGGAAAACCTCTCACCAGTGCGTGGTCAGTGTCAGTGTGTGCAGGGAGCAGGGCTGCCAGTCACATCGCCTGCGGGGTGAACAGAGAGGACGTTCCCCTGACCATGTCTGGCGGGAACGTGGAGCAGAAAGAGGTCCCGGGAAAAACAGGATTACCGGGCACCTTACGATAACCGAGCCGGCTCTCCAACTTGGAGGGGCCCTAGATCTACCAGGGGCCCCTTTAATGAGGAAACACAGAGGAAGAGAGGAGTGCGTTTTCTCTCTCCCAAGAGAGAGGACCCAGCCGATCAGTCGGGAAACGGAATGTTGATGCTGGGGCCCAAACACCAGCTACCACACCTATGGGCTCAGCCAGTAATGCATCGATACAAGACGCGACTAAGTGACAGAGTACCTCATATGTGAGGGGGAGCATTGAAGGGACAGAAATCAACATATTGGTGGACTCAGGGGCTACAGAGTTGTTTATCAGTGCTGATTTTCGCATGTCAGTTCCAGCGCTGCGCGAGCGGCCCATAAATGCTGACTTTATTGCTGCACGTGCTGTGAATGGCCAGATGCTTGACACATTGGGCACCATAACTACCACCCTACATCTGGGTAATGAATCCTGGCAGCATGTTTTCTATGTACTTCGGGGGTCTACACAAGCAGCACTGCTGGGCCTGGACTTTCTGGTCCCTAATCATGCCCTCTTGGATTTTTTCCGTGGCAGACTGCAGTTATGGGACACTGATATTCCATTTTTGAGCGGCAAAGACTTGATTCCTGAGTGTTGTAATGTCTCAATCGCAACTGCTATGACATTGCCACCCCTCAGTGAGATGCTGGTGCCAGTGTGTGTGTCCCCGGCCGGGGCCATTGACCAGCTGCCTGATTTCGTGGGCTACTTAGCACCTAACCTCCGGAGTAAAAGTGAGTGTGTCGTTACACACACAGTGACTTTGGTGAAGGATGGGGTTACTACCGCCCGTGTGTTAAATCCTACAGATCAAGACATGGTACTGAGAAAGGGCATGCATCTAGGGGAGTTTTTCTCTGTGAATGAGTCTGAACTGGTGTCACTCCCTCAGATCCCAGTGGAGACAGTTTCCGCCACTTCATCCACTGAAGTGCCTTTTGTGTTACTGGAGGAGTCTCCGACTAGTCAGCAGCAGAAGTAGGGCTGCACAATTAATCGAATTTGAATCACGATCACGATTTTGGCTGCCACAATTAAATGAGCATGATCGTCAGCGATATTGACGTTTAAAATGCGTGCTCTGCTACATATCAAACCAAGCGCTTCCTCAGTCAGCCAACCACCAGGGGGAGAACGAGATGGGAGGTGTCATGCGCGCACCCTGCAGCGGCAGCCTCAAAAAAAGTTATGTCTGCAGTCGACTCCGGTATTAGTAGAAGAGTAGAGACATATTTATTTTTAGTTAGCCCTTTATTTTGAGTAAACATTTTATTTATATTTTGCTTCAGGTGAATAAGAACCGTATAAGTTTTATTTTGATGCAAAGACGTGTACATTAGCTGGAATATAGCACAACATGGAAGTGAAAGCAGTGTTCTGTTGATTTAATTTTGGGTAAAAAGTGTTGATACTATTTTATTTATATTTTCCTTCTACGAGATGCACTGTGATAAGGACCAGTCTGATGCAAAGATTTGTACATTAGCCAGAATGTAGCACAACAATGGAAGTGGAAGCAGTGTTCTTGTTCATTTAAACGTGAACGTGCAATAAAAAAGATGTAAAAAAAATTAAATTAATGAATAATCGTGATAAATAATCGTGATCTCAATATTGATCAAAATAATCGTGATTATGATTTGGGCCATAATCGTGCAGCCCTAAGCAGAAGGCACAATTGGTTGCATTGCTAGCAGAACACCAGGAGATATTCAGCACATCCAGAGGAGTGCCTGGCAAATGCACGCTTATTCAACATCACATAAAAACTGGCAATCATCCTCCCCAGCAACAGCGCACTTACCGGACTTCACCAGAAAAGAGAGGAGAAATAGACCGGCAGGTGGCAACCCTGTTGGCTGACGGGGTAATTGAAGAGAGCTGCATCCCCTGGGCCTCACCTGTCCTCGTAAAAAAAGAAGAATGGTGAGTGGAGATTCTGCATTGACTACCGTCGCTTGAACAGTGTAATGGTGAAAGACTGTCATCCCCTTCCCAGGGTGGATGATACATTGGATGCGTTAGCAGGCTCCCTGTGGTTTAGCACATTAGATTTCTCTAATGGCTACTGGCAGGTTGAGGTTGCTGAGGAAGACCGAGAGAAAACGGCCTTCACGACGGGCAGGGGCCTCTACCAGTGGCGGTCGATGCCTATGGGCCTCACCAACTCACCTGCAACGTTTCAGCGGATGATGGGCAGGTGTGTATGGTGTATCTCGATGATGTTCTGATATACAGCCCCACCTTTGAGAGCCATCTCTCCAGTCTGCGTGAAGTTTTCTCCAGGATCCAGACGGCAGGTCTCAAACTAAACCCTAAAAAGTGCCACCTAGCTCAAGATCATATGGTGTTCCTGGGGCATGTTGTTTCTCGCCACGGCCTACAGCCAGACCTTCGAAACACGACAAGGTCAGAACTTGGCCTACACCACGGAATCCAACTGAAGTGAGAGCGTTTGTGGGTTTATGCTCTTACTATAGACGTTTTGTGAAGGACTTTGCCAAGCGTGCAGCACCTCTGCACCACCTGACGTGTAAAGGCACACCTTTCCAATGGACCACTGAATGTAATGAGGCCTTTGAGTATCTTAAAGGGGTGCTCTCAGAGGCCCCGATTGTCACTATGCCAGACTTCAACATCCCCTTTAAAGTGTACACAGATGCTTCTATGGAAGCAGTGGGGGCCGTGTTGGCT
Source organism: Leptoclinus maculatus (assembly GCA_032191485.1). Lineage (NCBI taxonomy): Eukaryota > Metazoa > Chordata > Actinopteri > Perciformes > Stichaeidae > Leptoclinus > Leptoclinus maculatus. The sequence goes on from JAVDOI010000282.1 coordinate 115,175, forward strand.
CAACATTACATCGGAGCGGCTGCCTTCACCATTATAACCGATCATAAGCCTCTGTTGGGCCTCCGCACCATGTCTATTGACAAAGATCCCACTGGAAGAAGAGCACGGTGGATATTGGAGCTGGATCCTTTCAACTGGGTCATTCAACACAAGGATGGAAAACAGCATACTAATGCTGATGCTCTCTCACGGCGGCCACATCCTGTGGCCGCCGTGAGGTTGGTACGGTGAATGACGCCTCATGAGAAGTTGCCACACAGGTGAATGCAGTTGGCTCAGACAGGGAGTCAGGTGTTCCCCAAGCCGACAGTCTGTTGACACCGCCATCCGCGGTGAACCTCCCGACCTCTGACCTCATCACAGGGGGGCAGCCATTGGAACCGGACAGTGAGATAAATGACCTGTCTTTCATACATGCACTTTCACATGATGGGACTGGACTGAAAGAACTGCAACAGGCCGATCCAGATATTGCTACAGTGTTGGATTGGAGGGATTCTCAACCACCTCGGGGGCACATGAGAGGCAGCTCCAGGTGGCTGCGGAAGTTATGGACTGAATATCCTCGTCTTTCTGTGGTGAATGGCCTACTCTGCCGGAGAGTGACTTCCTCCCTCACAGGGGGTGCTCAGTATCAAGTGGTCGTGCCCTCATCGCTTGTCCCTGATGTGCTGCACCATCTTCATGGAGGCCCTGTGGCGGCGCATTTCTCAGTGGAATGAGTGTGGGAACGAGCAAGGCAAACTTGTTACTGGCCCTCTATGTTCAAAGACATTCGACAGTGGTGCGAGCAGTGCCTCCCATGTCAGACCCGCAGAGCCCCTGTGCCTAAGCACCGGGCACCAATGGGCGGGTCCCAAGCAACTCGACCATTCCAGAGAGTGGCAATGGACATTCTTGAATTACCAGTGACTTCTAAGGGCAACAGATATGTGTTAGTAGTAGAAGACTACTTTTCCAAGTTTGTAAACCTGTATGCTCTTCCTAATCAAACGGCCCACCATCCATCTTTATATGGATGGTGTGTCTAAACGCTATGGGGTATCAGCTATGTCTGGTGTCTATTGGGATTAGTGGGGCATATTTTCTGGAGGCTGTGGAGTTGGGTGATGGAAGGATGTATAATGTTCTTTACTGCCAAATGTCGTGTTATAGAGACATGTTACGGAGATTGGAAAATGTGATTTTTTTTTTTGCACTTAGAATGTTTAGAAACGGGGACATTTCTTTATGGAGGAAGAGAGGTATGTAAGCTATTATGTTGAGTATGTTAAGAAGCAGGGTTCCTGTATATGTGTTTTGTGCTTTTATTGTGAAGGAGGAGACGAAGGAGAGAGAGAGAGAAAAGAGGTTGTGAAGAAGTGTGTGAGAAGGATTAAAGTGGTTGCCATCTTGGCGCTGAATACGGAGCCCGTGATTATTGTATTATTATTATCCTAAAGTATATGCGCAACATAAACCCTCGGCTACACTTGTTTTGATCATTCATTTTTTAGTTTGTTTTGCTGTTGTAGAAGTATATTATCAGCTTTGCCCTACCTTGACTGGTGGTATCACTCCCCAACAAATAGTGTTTTCTGCATTTTATGTTATTTTAATTTAAATTAATTTTAAATCCTATGAAGTTGGAAGTTTTTCTTTATTTCTGTATTTGGGAGCATACACAACATTTCACACCCAGTTTGCTCATCATGATTTCTTTATTTCTTTTGCATCTTGATGAAAATATTAAGTTAAAACACAAGGTCAACATTGAAAGTTATTGTACAGTAATAAATGTCCATCTTGCTCTGTCTCCCTCAGTTATCGAAGCCGTCTCTCTTAAGGGGAGAGTGGAGGAGACCAGTCTGGTGTCTACAGGCTCCTATGTGATAGGAAACACCTCCTTGGACTTCCAGAGAGGGACGGACAGGCAGACACTCAGGACACATGGCCCACTCAATGCTGATTTCATTATCAAGGTGAAACAAAGAAAAGAGAACAGGCTTAGGTTTATAACAAAACAGCCCTAAGGACTTTAGGCTTCTGATGTACATATTTTATTAGAGATAGAATAGAAATACATCAGTCAAATTCAATTTTGAGGTTGTTGCCAGCGGCACTACTGGTATCAATGTAGAAGAGGCCTTTAAAATCTAAACAGAACTAAATCGTCCTACTTGTAATGGCTGTAGTTTCACAACCCCTTTCATATTTTCATATTGGGTTAATGAACACAAGCACACCAGCTTAACAGGGCCTCCACACAGTCAGATGTCTTGCGAAATTAAAGGCATTTTGCAATGCCTTCACCATTTTGACCATATTCTAACACCATTCCACATTTCTAAAGAATAAGTCTGGTGATATTCTATACTTTATTTCTTGTCAACAAATCCCATGTGCAGCCCCAAACTGCCTGCTAACAAGTACTGTGTGTGTATCCAAACCCTGCTATATTTTATTCCTTCATGATACAGAGCTCAATTGTTTTCCAAAAACATAACCGCATATTGCACTGGCTGACATGTTCCTTCATTATTATGAACACACACAATCTAGTTTATTTAGACTCAGTTCCACATACACAATCTTGCTGCAAGAAATCAACCTCATTCACAACTCGTCATGTACGGTAGCTTAGTCAGTGGCCCTATGCGTCAAACTGTGATGCTCCACTTTTAAACGTGCAGGACTGCCTCTAGTGACTGAAGTAATTAAGAAAGAAGTCAGGTGAGGTAGTATAAACTGTGTGTCTGTGTCGTGGTGGATGGATCAAAAAAACTCAGGACTTTCACACAGGAGGTCGCTGTTCGTGTCTCGTCTGAAACAAAAATCATTGATTTATCTTAATTTATGTAACATACAGTATGTAGCATAGAGTACCTGCCAGTCACACTCACCTCATCAGCTCATTACTCTCACCTGCTCACTCTGCTTCCTCCACTATTTAAACCCCTGCCTCACACACACTCACTGCCAGATCGTTCTCCGCTTCCATGCAAGACTTTCCCGCGTACCCCCTTGGACTGATTCCCCGTTACCGACCCTGCCTGTTCTGGACTACCCCTGCCTTGCCTCTGTCCCGGTAACTCACTCAGCCTTCTGTCCCCGACCAGGAGAACCTGCCGCTGTTTTCCAGTGAATGTTCTACCTGTTGTGTGTGCCGAAGAAAATAAAGCTTCGATTCAAAGTATCCCTGGTGTTTGTCGTACTGCTCCTGGGTCCTTACTACACCCGTTACAGTACGATCTGGCCATAACACGGCGCACGGCATGGGCCCGGCTCGAGGCGATCGAGAGAGCGATGCAGCGAACCGAGACCATGGTGGTCACCAACACCGCTGAGGTTCGCCACAACCTGGCGAAACAGAACCAGATTTTCACCACTTTGAGGGACCAGGTACGGCAACTCACGGCAGCCACAGCTCCGACCAACGCGGCGGCAGCGCCGCCACCTGCTCCGGTCCCCTCGGGAATGGATCCAGCAGTTTCTACGGCAGTCTCAGAACCCCGGGTGGGGGAGCCTGAACGTTACGCTGGGGATCCTGAGGGTTGGAACGCATTCCTGACGAACTGTTCCATCCTGTTTGCATTGCAGCCCCGCACCTTCGTGTCAGAAGACGCCAGGGTGGCGTTTACCATCAACCACCTGACAGGGAGAGCTCGCCTGTAAGGAACGGCGGAATGGGATCGTCGTACTGTGCTTCCTTCCAGTCCTTCTCCGCCGAACTACGCAAGGTTTTCGGAGTTGTGTCCATGGGACCGGACGTCACCGGAGGGCTAATGAGGCTGCAGCAGGGCCACCGATCTGTCACGGACTACGCCATTGATTTCCGGACCCAGGCACGATTAAGTTCATGGAACATGGACGCCCAGTGTGACGCATATCTGCTCGGGCTAGTGGATTACGTCAAAGATGAACTCATCGCGTTCGAGCTACCCACATCTCTGGACGGACTAATCGAGGCAACCTCCAGAGTGGATCGCCGCATCCAGGTCAGACGGCTGACAAGGCGCCGGGAACAGTCAAGCCAGGGGCAACCATCTCGCTTTCCTGGTGTTACAGCTCCGGAGTACACGCCGACACAGCCGCTTCCTCAAGAGAGCGAACCCATGCAAGTGGGACGTACTGGACTTTCTACGGAGGAACGTGAGCGGCGCCGACGGGGAAATCTCTATATGTACTGTGGCCAGGCGGGTCATTTTGCTCACGATTGTCCGTTAAAAGCCGGGGGCTCACCAGTAAATAAGGGAGTACTGGTGAGCCGAGCAGTTTCCCGACCCTCCGTCTGTCAACGACCACTTTTCCACGCCCAGCTTCTACTAACCGAGGGCTCCCATACTATTTCCACCTTCCTGGATTCCGGAGCAGACGCGTCCTTTATGGACGAGGAACTCGTTACTCAGTTGAGGATCGACCGGATACCTCTTCCCCAGTCTGTTCATCTTCTGGGGACGGTGACGCACCAAACCGTTCTGGTCCACATGCTGCTATCCGGCAACCACCATGAGACCATCAGCTTCCACATCCTGCAAACCCCTCGCATCCCCCTCATTCTGGGATACCCCTGGCTGTGTCGACACAATCCTCACATCGACTGGACTACGGGGGCTTTTCAGGGTTGGAGCCAGTCCTGCCATCTAGTCTGCCTGAAGCAAGCCACCGTACCACGAGGCGCCTCGCTCACCAATTCCACGCCTGAACTTTCGGGGGTTCCCGCTGAATATTTGGACTTTAATGAGGTTTTCAGCAAATCTAAGGCCATGTCTCTGCCTCCCCACCGTCCTTATGATTGTGCCATCGACCTCCATCCTGGGATGTTCCCACCTAAGGGGCGCCTTTATTCCCTGTCCGCTCCTGAAAGAGAGGCGATGGACAAGTATATTAACGACTCCCTGGCTTCCGGTCTCATACGCCCCTCATCCTCTCCCCCAGGGGCTGGATTTTTCTTCGTGGAGAAGAAGGACAAGACTCTCAGACCCTGCATCGACTACCGGGGCTTAAACGAGATCATGGTTAAGAACCGGTACCCCCTGCCACTCATCGCGACGGCCTTCGAGTTACTTCAAGGAGCAACTATCTTCTCCAAGCTCGATCTCCGCAACGCCTATCACTTGGTTTGGATCAGAGAGGGGGATGAGTGGAAGACGGCATTCAACACACCTAAGGGACATTACGAGTACCTGGTGATGCTCTTTGGCTTAACCAACGCCCCCGCCATCTTCCAGGCCCTGGTCAACGACGTGCTCCGGGACATGTTGGACCGGCACGTATTCGTCTACCTCAATGACATATTGATCTTCTCCAAGAACCAAGAGGAACATGTGCACCACATCCAGTCTGTGCTTCAACGCCTACTGGAGAACTCCCTGTTTGTGAAGGCGGAGAAGTGCAAGTTTCACGTTCCCACGGTTTCATTCCTGGGATCTATCGTTTCCCAGGGCAGCATCCAGATGGACCCCGCTAAGGTTGCTGCCGTCACTACCTGGCCTGTCCCATGCTCCCGCAAACAGCTTCAATGTTTCCAGGGGTTTGCCAATTTCTATAGGAGGTTCATCAGGAATTACAGCGCTGTCCCTTCTCCACTCACTGCCCTCACCTCCTCCAAGATCCCTTTCCTGTGGACTTCTTCAGCCGAAGAGGCCTTCCAGAACCTGAAGTCCAGGTTCACCTCAGCACCCATCCTCCAAGTCCCGGAGCCGGAAAGACAATTTGTGGTGGAGGTGGATGCCTCCGACATTGGGGTTGGGGGTGTCCTGTCTCAGCGCTCGGCCACTGACCAAAAGCTCCATCCCTGTGCCTTTTTCTCGCGTCGGCTTTCCCCCGCCGAGAGAAACTATGACATAGGTAGCCGAGAACTACTAGCAGTGAAGCTGGCCCTGGAGGAGTGGCGTCATTAGTTGGAGGGGACCAAGCTCCCATTCCTGGTTTGGACCGACCATAAAAGCCTTGAGTACATCCGCACAGCCAAGAGACTCAATTCCCGACAGGCCAGGTGGTCGTTATCCTTCACCCGGTTCCACTTCACACTCTCCTATCGCCCCAGGTCCCGCAATGTCAAGCCTGATGCCCTGTCCCGTCAGTTCCAGGGGGAGGAAGAACCTACCTCTGGCTCCTCGCACATCCTCCCTGCCTCCTGCCAAGTAGCCGTCCTCACCTGGGAGGTTGAGGAATCGGTGAGGGCCGCGACTAGGGGTCAAGCCGGTCCCAGCGCGTGCCCTCCTAACCGCCTGTTCGTCCCCCAGGCCCTTCGGTCCGACGTCCTCCAGTGGGCACACTCCTCTCGATTTACCTGCCACCTGGGCATCCAGAGGACCCAGGACGTCCTGCGGCAGCGCTTCTGGTGGCTCTCACTCAACGAGGACACCAGGGAATTCATCAACGCCTGCCCAGTGTGCAACCAACATAAACCTTCCCACCAGGCTCCGGCCGGCCTCCTGCAGCCTTTCCCAGTGCCTCATCATCCGTGGTCCCACATCTTCCTTTGTCACCGGACTACCACCATCTGAGGGCCACACCGCCATTCTGACCGTGGTCGACAGATTCAGCAAACTGGCCCATTTTATTCCTCTACCCAAACTCCTATCTGCTAAGGAGACGGCAGAACTCATCTCCCTGCATATCTTCCACCTGCATGGGATTCCAGTCGATGTTGTCTCCGACCGAGGTTCTCAGTTCACCTCCATCTTCTGGAGAGAATTCTGCGCTCTGCTGGGGGCCACTGGCAGTCTGTCCTTGGGGTTTCACCCTCAATCCAACGGTCAGACAGAGAGGAAGAATCAGGAGATGGAAACAGCCCTCCGCTGCATGGTCTCCCAGAATCCTGCCTCCTGGTCCCGCCAGTTGATGTGGGTGGAGTACGCTCATAACACCCTGACCAGCTCCGCCACAGGCTTATCACCTTTTCAGTGTGTTTATGGGTTCCAGCCACCTCTGTTCCCCACATTAGAAAAGGAGGTTTCCTGCCCGTCTGTCCAGACATTCACCTGCCGCTGCCGCCAGACCTGGGCTAGGGCCCGAGCAACCCTGCGGACCGCTATGCTACAGAGTCCAAGAAGCTGGGTCCAAGGTTCATCGGGCCTTTCGAGATTGAGAGGATCATCAACCCGGCGGCAGTAAGGCTCAAGCTCCCCAAATCCATGTGCATCCACCCCACATTCCATGTATCCAAGGTCAAACCTGTCCGGGAGAGTCCCTTGGTGCCGGCTGCTCCGCCTCATCGAAGGAGGTCCGGTCTACACGGTTCATCGCCTGCTGCGCTACCGCCGCTGGGGGCGAGGGCTTCAGTACCTGGTCGACTGGGAGGGATATGGTCCGGAGGAGAGGCAATGGGTTCCGGCTCGGAACATCTGCGACCCCCAACTCATCGCCAGGTTTCATTGGCAGCACCCAGAACAACCGTCTAGGACCAAGACGACTGCCAGGAACACCCAGCAGGTTCCCAGGGCGGACTATGAGGGCCCTTCCTCCGGGCCCAAGGAACCCCACCACCAGAACCCCTCCACCCACCCGGCTGTGGACTCTGACTCTGCGGCCTCGGAGGAGTTCTAACCCTCCTCCGGGCCCCCACCGCCCTCCCTTGGTAGACGTTTTGTTTTTGGGACTTCCGGAGCCATCCCTTGAGGGGGATGGGTTCTGTCACAGCTCTGCCACTACTATCCGTTTTTTCCCACCTCTCACTCACCTAATCAGTTCATTCAGTGCACCTGCCAGTCACACTCACCTCATCAGCTCATTACTCTCACCTGCTCACTCTGCTTCCTCCACTATTTAAACCCCTGCCTCACACACACTCACTGCCAGATCGTTCTCCGCTTCCATGCAAGACTTTCCCGCGTACCCCCTTGGACTGATTCCCTGTTACCGACCTGCCGCTGTTTTCCAGTGAATGTTCTACCTGTTGTGTGTGCCGAAGAAATTAAAGCTTCGATTCAAAGTATCCCTGGTATTTGTCGTACTGCTCCTGGGTCCTTACTACACCCGTTACACTAAAGCACCTAATCTGCAGCTGAAAATAATCCCCAACAAAGGCACTATGTACACCTGTTAGAGGAACAGTATCTTTTTAAGAGAATTACTTATCCCTTTACAAAGAGATAGTTCAATATTTGGGGACATATGCTCATAGCTTTCTCCTAAACTCTGTATTGGTAAATAAAAAGTCGGTTGCAGTGACTGTATGCAGACTTGTGGTCACAGAGTGAGGTTGCCAGGTTTGGTACCATCGGGCCTGTAAACAGATCTTACACCTCGTAACTGCCTCTGAAACTAAAAACAGAATGCATTCTTACATTTCTCTATTAGTCCAAATTACACAAAAAGATATGACATGAGATTGATATTGATTTTCTCATCTCAGTCTCAGAAAGAAAGCGAACAACGGTACTCATTAAAAATGTTGAATGATTCTTTTAAAAATCTAACTTTATTCATGACCCTTTTGTGTCTTGGACTTGGGCTGAGCGAGAGAGTTAAAAAATAGTAAGACAGACTATCATGTTATGATAAAAAATATAAATACAGTAAAATAAAGTGAAATATAAAATAAAGTGCACAAACGAACAGATAACAGGACTATAAACAAGTGAGATGTAAGTGTAATGTAAGCGTGTCGAGTGTATTTAAATAAGAACCTAGAAGGGATGTGCCGGTAGGAAATATATATTGTTATGGCTATATCCAATACTGTGACGTTTTACTTCTATTCCTCGCCTATTTGTGTCACATTTATTTTGTGTATTCTGGTGTAATTTAGCCTCCTGACCATTCATTGCCTTTATAGGAATCTCAACATTTTCCGCTCAGGTTGACTCTTCTTTCCAGCCACGCTCCGAGAAAGACCCAGTGTGGTTCAAACCGGGCTGCTTGTCTTTTTTTTAATCTTTGATATCCCCTAAATGAATAAAGGCATTTCGGCTACATCCTTGGCGAGTGTGCCTGAAGTAAGCCCAGAAGCTTCCCTTTGTTCAATAGAAATAATAGTTTGGCAAACTGCATCTCGCTTTCCCATCAAACTCCATCTACTGATGAAGACTGTAAGATGCAGTTGGAAACGGTTAATTAGTGGGCCTTGAGTTAAGATTATTTTGCATTAAAAAGCAGGATCACAGTCTAAAGGAGGATTTAAAGTGGTGTTTTAAGGGGTAATTATTTGGCTGTGAAGCGGGAGCATTTTGGGCAGTGGCGGCTGGTGGAAAATTTTCTTGGTAGGGCTGTGCCACATCCAATCAATTTCAGCAAACATCCCAGAATGATTTAATGCAAACAAATTAAGGTATCAAACACGCATTACTACTTTGCAGTTAAATATTTAACATGTATTCCAACACGAAAAAAAGCAGTAAATAACACTTTGACAAACACGTCAGGACATCTTATTTTAGTCACCCTCACAGGGAATTCAGTATAATATAATATATATATATCATATAATAATATTCTGTATAATATAATAATATATATATCATATAATATTCTGTATAATATAATAATATATATATCATATAATAATATTCACTATAATATAAAACACACACACACACACACACACACACATATATATATATATATATAATTATTTATATATAACTATATATCCATTTCTCAGACAGGTGCTTCATGTCCCTCACTCCCTAACTGTCCATGCTGGTTCTGTCCCCGTTGTTTTAAAAAGCTAAATAAGTTATTAGCATGACGTCATCCAGCTAGCCAAACCTGTCTGGTGTACAGCTACTAGAGAAGCTTCATGTACTGCTTCTCTGTCCTGCTAGTCTGCTGTCTGATTGTGAGGTCAGGCTGATCTGGGATCAGCTCTTTCAGCTGTAGTTTCTCCTCTCAGTTCTCCTCTCAAGCGGGTCTTGAAGGATGTCTGATTGTGAGGTCAGGCTGATCTGGGATCAGCTCTTTCAGCTGTAGTTTCTCCTCTCAGTTCTGCTCTCAAACGGGTCTTGGAGGAGCAGTGCTCGCGCTGGCGCTCGCCTGTAGAGACTAGTCCTGACGAGAACGCGCTGCTTGGGGCAGAACGAAATCTGCCCCAAGCTGAATCTATTTGAGGACGCTGATTGGCTAAATTGTATGTCACTCATTTATATCTTTAGTCAGCATTAAAGCATCATTGGCTAAACTGCTTTATAGACCCGCCTCTTTGCGGCAGTTTCTCCAGCGCCCCAGCCAGCTGAGACGTGCACACGCAGAGAGGACCTGCAGACAGGCAGAGAGGACATGCAGGGAAAGCATATATTTACCGCAGATATCATATTTTACACATATTACTGGGTGATTCCATTTTTCAAAAACACAAATATTGTCAATTTGTATAATTTATTATTATTATTATTTATTTAATTTTTTATTATTTGTAGCTCAAGGGGGGGCGGCGCCCTAGCGCCCTCTATGGACCAGCCGCCACTGATTTTGGGGTTAAGTGTCTTGCCCAAGGGGACTAGTGGAGCCAGGGATCAAACCGCCGATCCTCTAATTTGAAGGACGACCCCGCTCTCCAATGAGTCCCCCCCTAAGTCATCATAAATGTCATTGTGTATTATGACTGCAGCATATAATACACTGACTAACCTTGGACTGACCCAGCAGATGCTTAGTGTAGTGTTGTATTCACAGCGGAGCAAAAAGCAGATGACAATAAAGAAATCTAAATTGTCTTAAAATGGAAAAGTGGTGGTAAACTCTGTCAGGACTGGTTGACAGCACGATAAAACGTTGTTTTCAGCATTGAAGTGGTGAGGGCAGGTTGCTCACACACTCTCATAATAGTGATCAGCAATATTTTGATTTCCATTCATTGATATGTAAGCTTCAGAAACAAATGTGGGTGAAATAATTAAGTGAGTGACCAAAAAGCCTGTGACAAAATAGTATTACCAAAGTGCTTGATGCACTGCAATTTATTAATTTTGTAATATATCCTATTTCACAGTATAAATTGTATTATGCTCTTCTTTTTACAAAATTTCAAAACTCTTTTTTGCTCTCCTCTACTTTGATGAATACTTCACGTTTTGTGAAATGTGCTTATTTGTTACCTTATTTGACCTCGGCTGACCTGTAGAAAAACATCGATACCGCTGGCCTGCTTCACTTTATCAAAGCCACTTTTTGAGAGAGACTCCTGCCATGTTGTGCTATGACTTGTGAGGGGTGATTTGGGTGTATCTGCAAAAAAAGAAAAATTGCATTCTTTTCAGGCGAACCTGAAAATGTTCAATGTGAGCTGTGTGTTATGTTCATTCAGCATTAACCAGTAACATATACACTGATATGTACACATATTAACACATCTCACACATTTTAGTGTCATTATAAAATTTTAATTATTCAAATAGACCTTGTAGTTGGAGAGATAAGTCCTTTTGAGTATGGGTAAACTATTTTCGAGCAGAGGCCTAAAAATGGGGCTAGGTAGATAAGGGTTAAAAACAAAGCTCTTCTCAGGAGTGCCCTATTAACATGAATCTTCTCCTGAGCTCTACTTTGCTCCTCTATTCAGTTCTCTAATCCTCTCTACCCTACACTACTTAACATAACAATGTTCTTCTTAACTATTCATTCTCCCTATATGTTGTGCAGATGAAGTATGGAGGCTCTAAGGATACAGTTGTCCAGTTTCTCTACTACCAGCCAATCAGGTACCAGTGGAGAGAGACTGACTTCTTCCCCTGCTCGGTCACCTGTGGAGGAGGTGAGGTGACCATCAGTCAGTCAACAGTAATTGTAAACAGGTGTCTTTGTGTTTGAATGATTATTTAACATTGTCTTAGTTTTCATTGATCCTCAGCTTTTGTATATCCAGCGTCATCTGTTGATAACTGCAACTTTTTACAGTAACGTACATTTAAACAGTCTGTGTCTGCTTTCCTCCCTCAGGCTATCAGCTGAACTCTGCAGAGTGCACAGACATCAGATCCAACCAGACCCTGCCCGAGCATCATTGTAACAGCTATCCTGAAAACACCAAACCCACACCGAAACTCAAGGAGTGCAATATGGACCCCTGTCCAGAGAGGTAGGGATCAATACAGGTTGTATTTCACATTGTTGCGTCACAAAAAACAACATTTCAGGAACATTTCAGCCTGGTATTACTAAATGGTAATGAATAACGTACCTATTTTAAAAAAATGTGGTTGCTATCACTACGCATTTTTGCTTTTGCATGTCATTTCATGGCGTGGCAATGTAAGAAGCTCAGAGCAAGTGCTTCGGTAGTGATGTGTTCTATCTAGCATGAACAGCGAGAAAGTGTGCGTTGGGAGGTGGTTAGGGTGTATGAATGGGTCAAACAAACACATCACTTTCACCCACAACGGTGTTTAATGAGAACGGGTGGTAAATCAACACGCAAAAAGCTGTAAAATGCTGAATGTCCTTAAAGCTTGCATAGGTAGCAATGGAGTAAGAGTAAGCTAGATTTTAAATATTATACAACCAAATCCCAGCCCAGTGTTGCCAACTATTTTCCAAGAAAAGTAGCTTGCAGTACTACCTCCAAAAGTTGCTAAATCTAGCAAGAAAGTTGCAAATGATAAGACAGATATCGAGGCTGAAGAGCAGTGCAAAGCATTTTCTCTTCATATCCTTGTACCCCTCTATTGTGACCTTGAAGGTCAAACTGCTATTAATAAGCGGCTTACATTCATCATCTATGCTTTCTCAAGATTCGTATATGACCTCATGATTCTCGGGCTGCTATCTGGATACCATAGTCTCATAAGCGTTCACTGTTTTGTGATATTTTGTCTCCTCCAGTGATGGATTTAAAGAGGTGTTGCCATATGACCATTTCCAACCTCTGCCTCGGTGAGTGACCTTAAAATCCTTCATTTTAAAAGTTACTTTACTATTCTTTCTTCTCTTTGACATATTTCCTGTTTGGACATAGTGTTGGCTCAGATGTAACACAGGACGTGAGTTGGCGGAATGTGTCGAGAAATCTGTGATACGATTACTTGTTTGAATACATCCAATGAAGCACCCTGAAGTAACCAGAAGTAGAAAAAAATAGAATGTACACAAGACAAGCAGGAATGTATCTACATTAAACATTTGCATAATATTGCAATAACATGTAAAGTTTACTAATCTGACAATTGGTCTAACCCAAGTCTTCCTGGAATATAAAGAACATTTTGATTGGACATTCTGACCTTTAGTAGTGAAGTTGCTAACAATATATTTTGCAATGTGAAAAAGGTTTAATATTTCTGGATTTTATCTTTTTCCTGTCATTTTTATTATTTAAGTGGATTTATGGACATTTATTCAGGATGGACATATCAGGATGATATCCCCTGAATGTAGAATTCACACTGAATTTTAAAATGTCTGTGTTCAGATTTGACTAGGTATAACTCCAAGAAGAAATGTGATTTTTACGGAAATGGCAGACATTGATGAAAGACGAGCAAAGCAAGTGGCATAGTATATCAAGCGACCATTATTGAAAGTTACCTGGTAAGACAAGGTACCTGGTAACAAGTTAGAAAGTCCATTAAGGTCATGAAGATGCAACCTGTGATGTTAAATGCACCATTGAGTGACTTGAGAAAGCATTAAGTGAGCTTGGCCCTTGTTATGTGTGTTTGCGCAGCTGGGAGCAGGGCCCCTGGACCCAGTGCTCGGTGTCCTGCGGTCAAGGTGGCGGGTGGCAGGTTCGCAGCTTGCTGTGCGTGGAGGAGGACATGCAGGGACAGTTCTCCCAGGTGGAGGAGTGGAAGTGCACCCACTCCCCTAGACCTATCACCCAACAGATTTGCAACACCTTTGCCTGCCCCCAGTGGGTGGCCATGGAGTGGTCTCAGGTCAGTGAATCTGTTTATACCAGCCATAAAGTCATAGACTAGAGGGCTTTATGTGGAGGTATAAAATTCAGATATTTTCATCAGTTTTACTTTTGTCACGTCAATTATCAAACAGAAGTGCCAAAAATTGTCTGGTTTTGACATCTCAGTTATGAGGCAAGCCATTCTCATTCCCAACTCGTCACATATGGATGTTTGCTCAGGACGTCAGCGGTGTTCTGGGTGAAAGTCCTGCTGCTCTTTTGACCACATCACCTGGCTTCCAGAGCACTTACTCTGACCGTGTAATATTGCCACGGATGGGTTTACAATGGAGTTACTTGAAAGCCTGATGCGTCTCATACAGATGCTAAAGGGTGCCTTGTGCGTCAGTATTTGACGGCCTGGGATTTTCTGCTTTTCCTTCTTTTCTATCATTTTAAATGTAATATCTTTGAGTTTTGGACTGTTGTTCTGACCAGTACAAGCCATGCTAAAACCTAACCGTAGAAAACTGTTATAGGCATTTCCACTATGGGCATATTATAGACTGAATGATGAATCACTTAATCCAAAAAATAATCATTTGATTAAATAGTTAATTTATTATTTAAAAGAAAATAATTGAGATATTGATCTAGTGGTTGCCAACCTGGCGGGCAGGACTCCCAAAGGAGGGAGAAAAATCAATCTTGAGGGGCTAAAAGATCATTAACACTAGAAGAAAGAAGAACAAATATATTTCTATTATCATGTGCAGCCTTTTTCCCATTTCTTAAAAATTACAATCAATTTACCTTTTAAATAGTCAAATGAACTCAGTGACTTAACGAGTCACAACCAGTAGACTTTAAACTGGTTGGATCACAAGTAGACTTGAAGGTCCACAAGCCCAAAATATTGGGAATCACCAATCGATAATGAAAATAACCGTCAGTGGCCACCGTGATGACTTGATCAATGCCAATTGCAAATTGTATAATATGTGAGTTAGTGTGTGTGTTGCTGTCCCACTGCAGTGCACAGTGACGTGTGGTCATGGCCTGCGTTACCGGGTGGTTCTGTGCATCGACCATCGTGGGCAGCACATTGGAGGCTGTGAAGCGTCACTCAAACCTCATGTTAAAGAAGACTGTCTGGTCCATATTGCCTGCCATAAGCCCCGAGGTAGGACACTATTCATTCCCAGAGAGCTGTGTGTGTGTGTCGTAAGGAAGCCAAGACCATAATGGACAAGTGTTTACAGCTCACAAATTTATGTGTGAGACAAATGTATAATACCTTATTTTTTGTGCATATCTTATTGTATAAACTTCCACTATTGGACAAAGGAAGGGATGTATTTGTACCGGAAGCCATGCAAACACACATGCACACAAGGTATAAATGCACACTCAAGCTATTAATAAAAGTAATATTATATTCTTTCTCCTTACGGCGGCCCGACTTGCTGCTGCACTCCACTTGTCCTTCCAAATTTTTCAGTCACCAGAGGCCACTGATAGAGTAGAAGCACAGTTTTCAAATACTGCCAGTGTTGATTGAGCAAAATACCATCATTGTGCATCACGTGTGTATTATATGCAGTTTGACCAAGCCTACAAATTTTTCCCTGCAAAGGTTAAGAAGCTTTTGTCCAGTTAGTTAGGACTCATGTTCTACTCTGAGGGGCTTGAAGAATGTGGGTCCTGATCACTGGTGTCAGATTGGGTTGACTAGGGCAGTGTTTTTCAACCTTTTCAAAGCCGCGGTACATTTTTGACTTTAAAAAGATCCCGCGGCACAGCAACAACCAAAAGAGTTACAAAATGACACATTGTAGCGTAATACAGCATATATGCTGACAATTTAATGAGAAGTCTCTCAATTTGTTGATCCTTACTCAGTGTGAAACCTGGGCCTGTTTAGATGAACACAAAGCTGATATCCTGGCAGAAACTGAAGAAAGGCTCACACAAAGCTCTTCCTCAACACCTCTCAGTATCTCTCTGTTTTTAGTTTTGTTGTCCAGGGCACAGTTCAGAGTCTGCATTTTTCCTTTTCAAATATTTCTCCATCGCTGTTCGTCTTGTCACCGCAACCTCCCGCGCGTCATTTAATTCTACCGTCTTAAATTAACAATGTCATTATTGCGCTACCTATATGGAGCTAAATCCAGGTCAAAAGTTTTGTTCATTTGAAAAAAAAAATTGAACCTGAAAGCTCAAGTTGTGGTCTTGAACATTGAAAAATACAGCAATGTATTCAAAATAAAAAATAAGTGAATTAAAAGTTTTTTTGGGTTGAATATCATTTTGATTCAGATTTTATATTTTCAGATTCAAATCTTTTTTTCAGTTCAGGTCGTTTTTTTCAGTTCAGGTTGTTTTTTTTCAGTTCAGGTTGTTTTTTTCAGTTCAGACTTTTGACCCTGATCTAACGTGGGGGACGTGGCATCAACTGAGAGGGGCGTGGCATCATGAGTGACAGCATAACAAAGAAGGCTGAGGACCGTCCTCAACCACGTTGCCTCCAGGTAACGTGGGCACCGTGAGAATTATGATTCAACACTTTATATACACCATATTCACGTGATTGGAAGTAAAATAAATTACGCTAGTGACAAAGTTCTGTTTAGCAAGCACTTTAATATCTGACGTTTCGCACTTCCACACACCACTGTGAACGCAGCATAGTATTATGAAGGCAAATCACTGTCAAAATCCGAGAGTGCAAATGAGATCCATGCGCGCGTGAAAATTGAAAAGCCGCGGCCGTATTTTACTTTGACGAGTGCTTTTACATCACTCCGCGAGCAAAATTTCGTCTCGCGGGAGCAAAATTCACTCTCGCGTGAGCGAAAGTCGCTCGCGAGTCTTTTTCCTCTTCGCGCTCGAGTTGTTTTTCTTTTTTGACAGTAAGTGGCGGACCCAGTCTCCATTGTATCTCTAAAATCTCTGAAAATATAAAATCTGAATCAAAATGATATTCAACCCAAAAAAACTTTTAATTCACTTATTTTTATTTTGAATACATTGCTGTATTTTTCAATGTTCAAGACCACAACTTGAGCTTTCAGGTTCAAATTTTTTTTCTCAAATGAACAAAACTTTTGACCTGGATTTAGCTCCATATACCTACTGCCACCCACTGGCATGGAAGAGTATTTAATTACTTAGCCAGCCACTATATTGCAGCTCAGACGCTCAACAATGGCAAATTATTTGCAACAACTAAATAATGTTTTTTTGGACCGATTAAGTAAAACTGGACATTTTCCCACGGCACAGTGGTTGAAAGTCACTGGACTAGGGTGTAACTTTCTTTCTGTCTCTCTGTCAGAATCCCTGCCAGTGGAGGCCAAGGTGCCCTGGTTAAAACAATCCCACGAACTGGAAGAACAGCGTACTGCTACAGAGGACCCCACGTGAGTACGCACACTTACGCATCACATTTACACATCAACAGCATGCAATGTTGTGCTCTCCAGTCAGAATGGCCATGCTCAGCTGTCTACAAGAGACATAGGGCACTTTCACAAGGCATAGTCCGTTTTGACCGTTTTGCTCTAATCAGATGAATTTACACTTTTGGTTTGTTTTCTATTTATTCTGGTACGTTGCACAAAATAAAGCGGCTAGAATTTTTAAAGAGACACGCTAATTATTTTATTTTATTTATTTATACTTTTTTTTCAGTTTATTTCCAATGACAAGTATGTATGGATGGATGTATGGATGGATGTTATTGTCTAGTAGTATCTATATATGTGCAACTTTGTAAGTATTTATTTCTTGTTAAACAAACATTTGTTTGATACACTTGTCTAATGATTATTTTGCGACCTTTCCTTACTTATAAGTCGTATAAGTTCTGTCATGCTCCTTCAATCTTTCCCCGTACAAGTGGATCACTGACCCAACACAGTGGCTGAATATTGCTTCTTCTATAGATACAGTCAACAGTACAGTACAGTATTTGATTGAATCAACAGATATCGATAGGCTTAGTCTAGTAGTAACCAACCTGTTAAAAGGCAACAGTTTGATCTATTTTAGGCTCCAGTCTGATGCATCTTTACCGTATGACTGTACTGCAATAGCCTCTCAATCAAGCAAGCTATCCAGCATCACTGACAGGGAATATTCATATGTCTTATTTTTCTTGGCGATTGCCACTTTAAGATGTAATGGCAGTCTGGCCTATTGCCGTATGCTAGGTGTGCGGTGATGTCATCCAAGCTGATCTTACTCCCAAACGACGTTTTGTCAGTGCCCCTCAGCATCTGATACCGACGCACCGCACTTTCATCTAACATTAACGTAAACCCATCCATGTCATTGTTAGACCCTCAGAGCAATAGAAGTAGTGTAAAGTGTGAGATATGCAGGGCAGGAGGGGTCCACCTTCGTCCACAAGATCGCTGTTCGTGTAACGTGCAAAACTAAAAGTAAACATTGACATTTTGTCACGTTATTTACTAGTCACGTGAGTGTTTTGTGTTTTTTTTTGCCGAGACCTAACTTTCTGTAAAGAAGCAAGCTGATTTTGAAAAGATACTTTGCAATTAACGATTGGAAACTGACAGGCCATCCCAAGCACATCCAAAACGGATGCAAGAGGGGTACCTAGCGACATACTTTGAAGCGTTGGGCTATTGACCAAGCATCGGTATTTGACGAGTTGGGAGTGAGAATGTGATTTGCCGGAGTCTTTCAATTCTATTCAATTAAATTTATTTGTATAGCCCAATATCACAAATCACAAATTTGCCTCGGAGGGCTTTACAATCTGTACCGCAAACAACATCCTCTGTCCTTGGACCCTTTCATCGGAACATAACATCACATCAGGGGCCTACATCTTGCTACGCCTACAGGAAATCCAAACATGGACGCCACTCAGCCAGGTGATAGCCGCTTTTAACGCTATTCTTTTACCGTACTCACAGTTAAGGGACGATTTCCACCAAGTCTGAACTCCGGAAAAAAGAACAGCTGATCGACGGATTTGTTTCCGTAGCAGTAGCCAGGTAAAGCATATCTCATATATGCAATCTTCCAGTCTTGCTGTCACCCACCTCCGTAGAGTCTTAGCTGGTCTCGGACACTGCAGACACTCTGCCCCGCTAGCCTCGCTACACACCGGCATTTTGCCGCTCCGCCCGGACGGTCCTTCGGCCGAGGAGTGTAGCCAGTCCTCCGAACCCCAGCTGGTAGCTGCTGCTCTAGATCTGGGCACCACAACACCGCTTGAGCCGCCAAGGCCCCGGCCCATAGCTCCACTCCAAAGCCAGCATATCCACGACCCAAACCATCCTGGACAGAGGTGGTGTGCCGCGGCCGGCAGAAAGATCCAGCTGTGGAAAGTCTGTTTTTATATCAGGGCCTATCCCCACACTCCTCAGCCTCCAATCTGCCAGCAGGACTCACAGCATGGGTTTTATTGACAATTTGAACCTGTTCTGGGATCGTGCCTCTTTGTTTCAAAGAGACGGGATCCATCCCAACGACAGGGGCAGCCACATGCTGTCGGCTAACCTGCAGCATACAGTGCAGCAGTCATTCACATGACTTCTAACATGTCACACAAACACCCAGCAGACGGATCCTCCTTTTCCTCTTCATCACAACCTCAGCACACTGATGAACATGAGAGCTCCCCCTACAGGTCCTTCTTGGTAGTAAATGCCAAGTCAACTATTTCATCCTGTACTACTGCACCCCATTCACCTCTCATAAACAGGACGGAGAAACCCATTCCTGTAACCACCATCACTTCCCATCACAGACGCGCTGCAGCACGCTGTATGTCAAACCCCTCTGGTGCTAACCAGAACAATTTACTTCCAGTCCCTCTGCAACCTCTGCCACCTCCTGCTCCTGACTGTAAGCCTGTTAGTTTTGGCCTTTTAAACATCAGATCCCTAAATAATAAGTCATTTTTAGCTCAGGATGTTATTACTTTGAATAAATTAGACTTTGTTATCATCACAGAGACATGGTTGTCTCAGGGAGACTGTAGTTCTCTAATTGAAGCAACCCCCCCAGATTTTACACATTTCCACCAACCCCGGCTGTCGGGCAAGGGAGGGGGGTTGCTGTAATTTACAAAAACGTTTTTAAATGTACTCCCATTTTACATGTGTGTTTTACTTCATTTGAACATCTTGGTTTTACAGTGAACTGTAAGAATCCAGTGATCGTTTTAATAATCTACAGACCTCCAAGGCCTAACAGTGTTTTTATCCAAGAATTTGGTGAGCTACTATCCCATTTTACATCAAAGTATGATCAAATTCTTATTTTAGGTGATTTTAACATACATGTCTGCTGCCCTTTACAGACTTTTGTCCCTGATTTTATGGATACCCAGGATTTTTTTAACCTTACTCTATACAGGAGCCTACTCACTCAAAGAGTCACACCCTGGACCTGGATATTACTGTGGTCTCAGCCCTGACAACTTTGAGACAAAGGATATCTGTGTGTCTGATCACAAAGCGGTTTTATTCAATGTGCTTTTATTCCACCCTCTACCATTAATTCACACTTCACCTGTCCACCACCGGGTTTTTAACTCTATGTCTGCGAGCATGTTTTCTGAGCATTTTTCCACCGCTTTTTTTACTGCTTTTAATCCTCATTTGAATTTAGAGGAGCTGGTCTCCCTTTTTGATCAAACCTGTCAGACTGTCCTGGACTCTGTTGCCCCCTTTAAAGACAAAAGGCCAAATAGAACACCCCAGCCCTGGCTAAATGAAACCACCCATGATTTAAAGAGAGACTGTAGGAGAAAGGAACAAAAATGGAAAAAAACAGGTCTATTTTACAAGTGTTGGAAAAATGCAATGAAGACTTATCAAACAGCAGTTAAGGGTGCCAGAAATTCCTTCTTCTCCAACTTAATTTTAGCAAATCACTCGAATCCGAGAATTTTATTTAAGATAATCGACTCTGTGGTCACCCCCTCCTCCTGTCATTTTACTGATGCCTCACAAGAGATGTGTGAGCAGTTTTTAAACTTTTTTACAAACAGAGTCAAGGACATCAGGCAACAAATTACTCCCCACAGACCGTGTTTTACATGTCAGGAGGGATATTAGTTATTTTAAACCTGTTTCGCTTTTTAGCTGAAATCATATCCCGTATGAAATCAACCACGTGCAGAATTGATTCTATACCAACTACATCTCTTAAAGAGGTTATTAACACAGTTGGCCCCAGTATTTTATTGATTATTAACAGTTCATTAGCAACAGGATCTGTTCCAACTACTTTTAAACATGCTGTGGTCCAACCTCTTTTAAAGAAACCCAATCTTGATTCCTCTGTACTTAGCAATTTTAGACCCATTTCTAAACTTCCGTTTCTATCAAAAGTTTTAGAGAAAGTGGTTTCACCCAGCTTTTAGCTTTTATGTGTCTTAACGTTTTTGAGAAGTTTCAGTCAGGTTTTAGAGCTTTACATAGCACAGAAACCGCCCTCCTCAAGTTATCCAATGATCTCCTTTTAGCAGCCGACAGAGGGGAGAGCTCCATTTTAATTATTTTAGACCGAAGTGCAGCCTTTGACACAATAGACCATGATAATTTAATCAACCGTTTTAAAACCTGGGTTGGCATCAAGGACACTGCACTGAGTTGGTTTTATTCTTACCTTTTAGAACCCACTCGGTCACCATAGGTAATTACTCATCCTCTACATCTCACATTACCTGTGGTGTACCGCAAGGTTCAATTTTATGTCCAATTTTATGTCCAATTTTATTTTCCATATACATGCTCCCACTTGGTCATATCATGTCACAATGTTTCTTTTCATTGCTACGCAGACGACACACAGATATACCTTCCCTTGAGACCTGATGACCCCAGAAGCCTAGCTGCTGTTTTAGACTGTCTTCATGATATCAACTGTTGGATAGCACAAAATGTTCTTCAACTCAATAACTCAAAATCAGAAATCATAATATTTAGTCCCCCAAACCCTATCACTACCATTAAAAATGCCCTTGGCCCCCTGTCCGTTAACATAAAGTCCGCTGTTTTTTATTCAGATTCAAGCTTCAAACCACAAGTCACAAAAGTTGTCCAGTCCTGTTTTCTACAAATTAGAACCATTGCCAAAATCAAAGGAATGCTCTCTCAACCTGACCTGGAAAAAGTAATTCATGCATTCATCTTTTCAAGACTTGATTACTGTAACTCCCTTCTTTCTGGCATCAACCAAAAGTCACTCTCTCGCCTCCCAACTAGTTCAGAACGCAGCAGCTCGGCTTCTCACTGATTCTAAAAGACGACTTCACATCACCCCAATCCTGGCCTCTCTCCACTGGCTCCCTGTACGTTTTAGAATTGATTTTAAGATTTTACTGATCACTTTTAAAGCACGTATGGGTCTGGCCCCAACATGAGCCAGCTCACAGGGGGGGGGGGCGGGGGGGGGGTGGGGGGGGGGGGGTGTTGGGAGGGGTGGTGTATGTGGTGCGATGTTGACTGTTGGATTCTGGGGAGACGTTGTTGGATTGGGAGACCGCTGTGGCATTGGTTGTGTTGAGCTATTTGGTGTCCTTGTTTTGGTTGTTTTTTGGGAGCGGCTGGGGGTTTGTAGATTTTGCGGATGGACCTGATTTGCAGTGGGGGTTGAAACATTTTGAGTGCAACTGTATATGTGTGTGTGTGTGTGTGTGTGTGTGTGTGTGTGTGTGTGTGTGTGTGTGTGTGTGTGTATGTATGTACAGTATGTGTATATATATATATTTTTTATCAATTATTTTATTTAATTAATTTCTTAGTTGTTGGATACGTTAAAAATAAACTGAGTTTTCTGTTATTATTGCCTTGTTTTTGCTGCTTTGACTGTCAAAGCACTTTGTGAACTCTGTTTTCAAAGGTGCTATATAAATAAAGTTATTATTGTTATTATTATTATTATTATTATTATTATCCAGATTGTAGAGGTTAGACAAAAGCAGTATGTTAATTTTGATCAGGGTCGTCCTTTAATCAGAGGATCAGCGGTTCGATCCCTTAGACTAGCTCCGCTAATCCATGTCGATGTGTCCTTGGGCAAGACACTTAACCCCAAATTGCTCCCGTAGGCTGTGCCTACGGTCCATGAATGGGTATGAATGTTAGTTAGAGTCCTGATGGGCAGGTGGCCCCTTTCATGGTAGCCCCTGCCATCAGTGTATGAATGTGTGTGAATGGATGAATGATGACATGTAGTGCTTTGAGTCCATTTACCATTTACCAATATATATACTCAGTGCTGCCTCCCTTTATGCTCACCAACTGGGAGAGCAACATATATTTGTAGGTATTTGCTGCAGTGCACCAAATGTAGCTTACCATGCCCACCTATACGCACAACTATCAAATATACTGCAAGTGTGTTGCAATGTACGTGTACACACATGGTAGCCAAAGCAGGTACTCGTTGAAGGTACTGTGTGTTAGTGTGCTCAATTCTTTCACACCTCATGCACATGCACACACACACACACACACACACGCACACACACACAGACAGCTTATCCGGGGCTGTGTGAGTCTGTCCATCTACATTTCCTCTGTTTTCGCTGATGATGATAAGCATGTGATTATTGCCTGCTGCTCTGGGCCTGGTCAGCTCTGATAGCCTCCCTGGGATCCATCAGCTCTCATAGCTCACACACACCTCAAACACTTTACACACACACCTTCGGCAGGCCCCGGCACATTTTTTATCCCATGCAGCCAAGCAAATCTTATGTCAGGCACATTCATTTGATGAGCTTATGAAGCTCAGCTCTGGTAGTTACCCCCAATGCCACAAACCAAGTGTTAATAACTGAAACTTAAAAATAAGTATAAGTATCAAAGAGTATATCAAACACACACCACTGAACATTTGACTGGTGGCTCCGAAAAGCTTGGAGCATGCTGCTTAACCTGAGTTGAAGAGACTGCCTTTATCAGAGAAACATATACATTATAGTAAGCCCCATAAAAGTACATATAAAGGTATACATCATCTGAAAGCTAGGAACCTGAAGATTAATTTGAGATGCAGCCCAGCGCTGTGTGTCAAGTTTCTAGTCTTAACTTTGGAGTAAACATTGTGTTTTGTGGGGCCTATTCAAACTCATAAGTGCTTAGAACATTATGATGGAGGTATATAATGGACATGTTAATCATTGTCTCAGAAGTAGTAACATTTGTTTTGCCCCAAACTGCATGGGATTAGCATAAAGTGAGCGTGTTTGTGGGTACCCATAGAACCCATTTTTAACTCAGATATCTTGAGGAGAGAGGTTAAGGTACCCCTGTGAATATGACCATGACAGTTTTTCCCCTTACAAAATCACTGCAGCATTATTTAGCCCCCTTCCTGACAAGTTGGTATGACATAGTCATAGGATGCCTTAAGGCCCTTTCTGACACAACGCGACAACGTCGCGTTGTCGAAAACAACAAAACAACGTTGTGCCCTGAATGCCGTGTTACAACAGCTTTTCAAGAATCATTTAAAAAAAA